>PVHY01019707.1:0-13246 GCA_004024945.1 Uropsilus gracilis | reverse complement strand
CCTCCATGGCACAAACTTCAAGAACATTGTTGCAGACTCCTTTCCAGCAGCAAAGAAAACAAAGAAGAAAATAAACAACTGGGACTATATCAGACTAAAAAGTTCTGTGTGGTGAAAGACACAACAATCAATGCAAAGAGATACCCTAGTGAATGAAAGGAAAAAAAAATACCTGAACAACATACAGCAGAGAAGGGTTTGATATCAAAGATCTACAAAGTACTTACACAATTCAACAAAAAGAAAACAAACAATGCAATCAAAAAAACAGGCAGAAGAGTTATATAGGCATCTCTACAAAGAAAACATGCAGATGGCCAACAAACATGAAAAAAATGCTCATCATCACCAATCTTCATGGGGAGGCCAGTCAAAACCACAGTGAGATACCACCTCAGACCTGTTCCAATGACCACATCAAAAACTACAAACATCAAATGCTGGGGAGGAACGACACCTTATTACACTGTAATAGTACATTGTAATATTTCCAACCCCTAGGAAAGAAGTCTGGAGATTCCTTAAAGGACGAAAAACGGATTTACCATAAGACTCAGCAATTCCACTCCTAGGGATTTATTCAACTAGCACAAAAACGCTAAATTGAAAGAAAACTGCACTCCTATGTTTACTGCAGCACTATTTACAACAGCCAAGATAAGGAAACAACCCAAATGCCTCCAAACAGATGAATGGATCAAAATGCAGAGGTGGAATCACACAGTGCATACTATTCAGCAATCAAGAAAGACAAACTCCTGTCACTGGAAGCAACATGGATGGAGCTGGAAAGGATTCTCTTAGAATGAGTGAGCCGGAAGAGACCAGCTAAATACTAGAGTCTCACTCTATTGTGGACTCTAGAGAAACCAAAAAAGCATTAGACAAAGACAAACTGTGAGGCTGCCCTGGAAAGCTGACTGGAGCTCTTTTATTTTCTTAATTTTCTTTTACGTTTTTAAAAAATGTTACGTTTGTTGTGGGAACAACGGTTTACAGCTCTGGGTATGTCTTGCCCCAGCTATTGCTTCAATTTTTTTTATTTATATATAAATTTCACAACATTGTAATCCCAGGGATTTACACCCCCCACCTTCCCCTCCCTTCCCCCCCTTTCCCTCCTGCTCAAAGTTGTGTGCTTCAGTTTGGTGCTTAGCTTGTTTTGACTTTTCCTCAAGGCTTTTGTTTGTTTTTTCACTATATCCCATATATTAGTGAAACCATTTGGTTTCTGTCTTTTTCTTTTTGACTTGTTTCTGCTAGTTGATTTCTTCTAAGAACATCCATGTTGTTATAAAATCGTCGAATTTGTCATTTTTAATTGATGAGTAATATTCCACCGTGTATATCTACCACATTTTTTTTCATCCAGTCATCTGTTTTGGCCAACAGACACATGACAAACTGCTCACCATCACTAGCAATAAGGGAAATGCTTCAATCTGTCTGCTAATATTTCTTCTCTTCTTCTTGGTTCTCTTTTCTTTTGCTGTCTCGGGGAGAAGAGAAGGGCATTCTGGGAGAAAGGTATGAGCAGAAGCAACCAGCAGTTATGCCTGAAATACAAGGCTTCAGCCATTTTTCAGGGAGATGGTGGAGATTTTGCGGCCACTTATCCCCACGTCCACTTACTGCATTTCCACTGGCTTTCAGCTGCTGCTCTCATGCCTTCCACCTCAGGTGGGGTCAAGACAAGCTGGTTGTGCTGGGCTAGGCAGCTGCCCGTGGGACTGTAGGGGAAATACAGTTACTTGGGCATTTTTCGCCTCCTGCTGCGAGGCTCTCTGGCCACCTCCTGCAGGTTGGCTCGCCCTCCACGTTTCACTGCCCATACAGGTATCACGTTGATGCAGAAAGTGCTTGAGAGAGCAGAGAGGAGGGTGGGCGTGCACTTAAGATGGCAGACCCCAGGGCCAAGAACACAGGGTACATGTACCTGTTAAGTACAGACACCTGGGGCACAGCAATACCGAGATGGATACAAGGAGAGACTGAGAGAGAGAAGAGATGGCAGAGAGTAGCCAATGGGAGCATGGAGATTATGGGCCCCAGCTTTTGCCTTTCCGCCGGTGAGACTGGTCCCTGCCTCAGCATTCAAAGCCTGGCAAATACACCAACAGCTTTAACATCCTCTTCTCACCGGCCTGAGTCAACAATGAACCTGTTTGCCCTGGTTGGTGGCACACAGTGGGCCTCCTATCCCCTGTCACTTCTGTCGTCTTCTACTCATGCTTTTGCTTGCTTAATTATTTGCTTATTATGGAAGATTCGACATTTTCAGAAATTCTGATTGTTTTGCTTTCACACTCAGGTTTTCTTCTCAGCTGGAAAAAAGGAAAATGGCGAGACTTCATAGCTTCTCTGTGGTAAAACAGACTGGAACAAGTGACTTCTATGTCTGCAGGGCCGCCATGGTCTATTCAGGCTCCCGAGCCTCCTGACAGCTCCACTCCTCAGATTGAGGGCTGAGAGTACATGCATTTTCCAATTTCATTTATTCTCAACTTCTTCTGGCTTAAAGCACAAATCTTGATTGTTTGCATTTTCTCCTCACCTCCCTCTTTCCTCATAGCCACTGTTCAAAGGTAATAATGCGAAATTATGGCCTTTTCTTTGTGTGTTATTGCTGTGTAATTTTTTTCTATACCGATAATGGGCTTATTCATTTCCTTAGGTTTTAGGGAGTCGACATCTGTGATTTTGCTCTGTTTTGCTGCTTTAACCCTCATGGTGAAACCTACAGACATAAACAGGGCAGGAGGCTTTGTTTGCAGGTGTCTTTTTTTTTTTTCTGGTGACATAATCACATATTCAATGCCCCGTAGGTCAAGGCCTATTCACAGCACAGGTGTCCGGCTGCAGCTAATTGAATCAGGGTCGAACATTTAACCTGAGATCCAGCCAGTTACAGGCAAAGTGGTTTGGAACAAGAACTCTGCCTCATCACGAAGTGCTACCTTAGACAAAACATCTCTAAGACTTATTTTTATTGCTTGCTGATTTGTTAACTTTGGTGACATATATTCCACAGGAGTGAAGGCATATTTTAGAATAAATCACTTTTTGGTTTTTTGGTTTATTCCACTTAGCATAATGACCATAATTTGCATCCATGTCACTACAAACTCTTTTTGATGGCCGAGTACTACTTCTTTGTCTAATAAAGTGATTTTCTCTTTCCAATCTTCCATCCATGTGCACTGAGGTTGATTCCATGTGGTGCTATTGTGGATAATGTTTCTATGAATTGAAGGATGCAGATATAATGTTTTCATATCCTTTGGATAAATACCTATGGGCGGTATTGATGAATCACACAGTATTTTCATTTTTAACTTTTACAGGAATGTCTATACTCTAAGAAATATTTATGATTGAATATTTGCATGTTATACAATTAAATCTCTAATCTGATTATAGCTATATAAAAATTAGCAAATACAATAAAAAGGAATTGGGAGTCTCTGAAAAGAACAAAAATGTTTTATTAAAGAAAACAAGAGCAACAAATGTCTCTAATGACCGTCAGAGGGGAGTGGCTGAGGATAATCTCCTAATTTGCAGGAGACCTGGAGGTCAGCTGTGCACCTGAGTGGGTGTGGTGTAGGGTGGTGCAGAGTTATCAGCATGTCCAGATGCCAAGGAAGTAAACCTCTGAGAGAACAGAGGGATGGGAGAGAAAACACACCAACTAGAGAGGCCTAGTGATGTGCCTTGAGGGGAAGAAAGAAGATGATGGACTCTGTGAGCTCCTCTTTCTAACTGGATTGTGTTATGTTCCTTGGGTGGGCAGGTGTGAGATACAGCGTGAGAAGCAGAGCAAAGAAGGGATGCTGCAAAGAGAGTATGAGGAGCAGACATTTACTTTCATCAATTACTTTTCACTTAATTGTTTCTTACTCTTTGTATTAAAATAAACATGAAACACATGCATGTCTTTTCCTTTTAAAAAATATACACATACAAGACTTTAAATGTGGCAAGAATGACAACTCATACCATCTACATACCACTTGCATTTTGCACTATAATTTGCATTATTTTATCTCTCTTTGGCTGGTTTCAATAATTTTTTCTTGACAAAATTTGCTTTCAAGATGAAATGCACCTGACAACTTACATAGTAGTTTTACCTTTTTATAGCGAGTTCCCACTGTGCCTTACTACCAACCAGCTCTGAAATAGAAGGCTTGCCTTGCTGCTATTCACTGAGTGTAAAAGTGACACCTCTTTTGATTTTAATTGCCTTAATTATTCACCTACTCACTTTTCTTGTTTCTTTTGTCCCCACTTGGATAGCAATGATCCATAGTTTTAGCTCCTGAAATATACACTGGCCTCACGATCCTTTCATATTTAGTAGTATTGTTCCTTTTATTTGAAACCTGCTCAACTATCCAAAGCTTTAGCAAAATTTAAAGTAATTTAGTGGATGTCGGACCTTTCTAATATTGGAGTTAAAAAGTACAGAAGTTGGCAAAATCATGACGGACAACATTAAGGTCATCTGGAGAATTAAAGGCTGGGCAAAAGCAATTAGAATGGCAGTTAGTGTATAGAAAGGTTTTCAATCAACAAAAACTTATGAGTCACCATTTACTGTGACTAAACTAAGTTGTTCATAAATATGAACTGTGGAATTTAAAACCTGTGGAGTCAAAACACAGATCTTTTACACAGATGCAGTCATCATTGGGAGCTACTTTCTAGCTCAAATTTCTCCTTAACTGGGTTATGTGGACTCTGAGACACATCAGTCCAGTTATAGCCTTCCCAGCTGCCCAGATTCCATCTCTCATCTATTTTTGATAGTGTTTTTAATTGAGATGTAATGATATATGATGTTGTGATAGTTTTAGTGGACAATATAAAGATGTGATATGTCTATATATGTCTATATTGTGAAATGATCACTCTAATAAATTGTTATCAATCTCCCACATATACATTTTTTAAAGAAAATATACGTCATGTAAATATGAGTGCAAAGGCATCATTTTTTCTTGTATAGCATGTGAATACTGTACGTGCATATGTGGTTTTCTATATGAATATACAGGTCTCCGTGTGGGTTTTTAGAAATTCTTTTTTAAAAAATGTATATATACATATATATATATATATATATATATATATTTCACATCTTAGTTTTCCCCAGGGGATCACCCACCTTCTTCCCTCCCTGATAGTTCTAAAATGCCAAGTAGATCACATCATGAATGATAATTTTTAGTAAACTAGATAATCTGTCAAGGTGATGAAAGCTTTTCAAAATGGAAATGTTTTATTGCAGTAACACTGTTTCACCATGCTATATATGATCGAGGAAGCCAGGTTCACCTGTCTTCAATGCGTTACCACACAATACCCAGCACCCAAGTGCCCACCATCCTCCACCATGGTCCATTCAGTGTGTACAGTGTTCTACTCTCTTTTCTTTGCCACTTTCAAACATATAGCGCATCATATCAAGCACTCACACTATTGTGCCTAAGTCCTCGGGAGTTATGATAACTGTAGCTTTTTACCTTTTGACCACTCAGCCATCACCAGTGGTAATAAGGGCATCATTTTATTTCATTTTCAACTAAATGATTCTAAGATAGAGGCATACTTCATTGGTGCCCTTGATGGGCTATACATACATATATGGTATTTTTTATGAATTATTTTTAACTGAGGTAACATTGAGGAACCCCCATCACATCATCACATGTCACCTTCATAGCGCTCCACCACCAACTTGCCCCTAATCTACCACTACAGACCATGATACCTACCTCCCTCTCTGTTCTTAGCTACACTTTGGTGTCACAGTTCTGTAGTCAGTTGTTAAGGTTAGTTTTTCACCTTATTTTTATCAGACTATTAACTTATTTACTTTATATTCCACATATTATTGACACCATTAAGTAGTGGAAGGATAATGCTAAGTGAATTAAATCAGAAAGAGAAAGATTAATACCAGATATTACATTTTTTAACAAGTTAAAAAGTCTTCCGCCACCATTTTTCCACCATCTTGGACTCACTTCATTTCTCTTTTACATTTAATTAAGGCATTGTCCACTGATTCTTCAGACACCCAATAGGTGATAGTATAGTGTAGACAGTGTTTTTATATGCACTGGAAAACAAAAAAATACATACAACTAGCTGTATTGAAATATAAAATTCATCACGTTATTCTGGAACCAAACGGGAAATATCTCTGAGCTGTGCTTGTATATCCTAGTTACAAGTCTCTGCTGTCCTGTATCCATTATTGGCACTGGCAGTTGGTTGGCAACCTTTGTTTTATAAAACATACTTTCCAGGGCTTTTTCTCAGACTATTTCAAACCTGTAAAAATTAGTTTTGTGACTAGGAGACACTATAAATTGCCACTTGGTGCTGTAAACTCAGCAGAGTATATGTTGAATAAACAGTGAAAATGGCAGAGCTAACAAGCGGAGTGAAAACAGGGAGTTGTGTTCTGTGTTGGGTCATCAAATATATTGGAATCTTAAAGCACAATGGTTCATTGTTCCAGTTTTGTGACAGGGCCCTATTTGGGAGTTGTCAGTGGTGAAGTTTCCTGAACCATGTCTGTTTTCATGGCCATCTCTTGAAATCTGAGACTGGTTGATATCAACTGTCTTTGGTTTAACAGAAATGAAATGTGCAAAATAATAATTTCTATCAGATGATTACTCTATACATTTAGAAAGAAATAAAGTTGAAACCAGAAATTTTAATGAATTCCATGACTACCTCTTATTGTTGTCAAAAAAGACCAGATAGTTCTTTGCTTTATATCAAAACAAGCCCTTATTACTTTGCTTTTTATTATTCCCAAAATAATGGGAATGGTTACCAAGTATTCCACATAAATGAATAAAGGGGGGGGTGTTTATTGGTCGAATTTCAGGTGACTGTGGAAAAGTCTTAGCTGAATCTCAACTAATGTAATTGGCCTTAAATGTCAAAATGAACTTGAATATAATTAGAAGCAGAGCAGACTTCAGACAGTTATGACGCCTCTCCCAGCAGCAAATTGCTTTAAGTAGAATCTACACTTAAATGTAATTTCCAGAGTAAAAGCAATAATGGCACAAACTCATTTGCAGAAACCAGTGAATCAAAGCATGTGGAGGTGTTCCACGGACCTCTTCTCTTTGAAATGGCCATGCTTGGATCAACTTACATATAACACCATCGATGATGATGCTGATGGAGCCGTAGCTATGTGCTGGGTTCAAGGGCTCTCTCAAGGTGAGATTGAAGGGGTGGGAGATGAGATGTTGAGTCATGGCTGGTATGCATACACCAGCTTCCAGAGAGAGCTGTCTATTATCTAGACTAATTTCTGCAACCACTCCATGCATTAGTAACTGCCCAGACTGCAGCTCAAACTGCAGATGGGGAGTGAACTGGTGTTTAAGGGTTTTATCTAGATGCACAGCTTTCCACAGCTGGGTCCGCTGTTCTTTGGATGTTCCAGGTAAAAAGACACCCTGAGATTTAACCACTACTGATGTCCTTCCAGCTTCTAAATTAATCACACAAACAATGCACACGTGTCTGACTACTCAGACTTCAGTAATACTTAAAATGTTCACCTCCTTTGTCCAATCTGCTCCTGGCTCCCTATCTGGAACTTCATTTTATGCATGCCTGCATAGCGAAAAGTAGCTATCTCCAGCATTTCTTATTTTTTGCTAAAATAAGCCCACTCAGACATTTTTTCCCCATAGGAAAAGGACATCAACTTTTCATTTTCATGAGAATCTAAAACTGTGGAATGTATTTTAATAATAAAAGTAATTTCATACATAAATGCTAGTTCTACTATTAGAACCATTTATCAGCAGGAAAAATATCAAGATGAACTGAATGAACTTACATTTCCCCCCAACAATCTTCCTTGCAGAGCATGATATTTTTAGTTGAAAGGTATACTTCCCACCGATTATGCTAAAATAATTTTGAAATGTAACCATCTAACTGACAGAACAAACAGCTGTGAAAATGAGACCTGGAGATTTATGCAAATAGGGAGACTTCTGAATTAATTTTCTTCATAGAACAGACTGTTGAGTGTCTTGGGATATTTATGCCCTATTTCCTAATTAGCGATGTTGCTAATGTCATATTACATTTTCATAATGTAAATGATATGATTCCATTGGCAAACATGGGCTATAAAATTGCAGATAAAAGTTGATATTTTACTTTTGGTGCAATGGAAATCCCGTAATATATACAAAATAGTGCTAAAAACAACACAGATGCAAGTCCTATAGTTAAAGACATGGAGGATTTACTAAGGAAATTTCTGTAACTAAAATACCTTGGCATCTACACAGGAGATTTCATAGTATTTCCTTTCTCTCCATTTGTCTAACTGAACTCAAGAAAAGTTTGCTATTTGGTGTCAAACAGAAAAGCTTATATTTTGCATAATAAAAATCCTACACTTTAGAAATGGAGTTTTCTTAGTTTTTCCTTTTTTAATTGGTTTTGACTGCTCATTTCTCTTCACGATCTGGAACAGAGCTATGCTGAAAATTATCTTGTCTGCTTTTTTTCTAGGATGAACATAAATCTCAAAGCCTTGCTTCTATTTTGATAGTGTTTCTAAAGTCCTCTAATATCTTGAACATAAATTTGATAATTGTTTACCAATAAATACATCTTGCTGCAATGATTTGACTTTATCAAAGCTAATTTTGCAACTAAAATATTTTGTTACATAGATAAAATTAATCTTATAAAACTTGTATGTTTCTGTTGAGAGTAATGTATCTAATATAATAAAGATATCTATGAAGAGAGACAGCTATGTTACCTAAACCTATTTCTATCCTTATCTATGTCAATATGTATCATTCTTTCCTTTAAGTTTTTTTGCTATTTATGTCTTAAAATAGGAGATTTTTAAAATAGGAGATTATATTTTTCTTACTGATATGTAATTATAAATTAAGGTTTTTTAATCTATTTCCCTCTTACTTATCCTTATTTTTGAAGCTGAGAATCTGTTCATTATAGACAATAGGAAAATATCAAAATGTATGAAGAATAAAATGTGTCAGTCAAGCAACATAACGGATATATTTTGGAGCATTTGTTTGAGGATTGAAAGTGCTACCAATTCTTTACAAAGCATACTGATATAGTTGAAAGAAACTGAACCCAGCTGAAAATATAATCTTGTATTTTGCTTAACTATTTTTTTGGTCATCAGCATTTATGTCACTCATGACTTTTTCCATTCATCATTCTATATAAGGCTTTGGTAACTCTAGAATAAAACACCATACTCAAAGTTTACTTATATATTCCATTATGGTTGGACATTAAACAAGTCTCCAAACTTTCTGGATGGTAAATAATGCTACAAAGAACATTTTTTGAAAGTGAATTTTGTACGCATCTCTGGAAATTTTCTTGGGGCAAATTTCTGGAAACACAATTCTTAGGTAAGAAAGTAAAAATGCTCTTGATGTTCTGGAGAGCTAATGAGAAACCATTCCCAGAAAAGCTACAAAGATGCTCAAAGTCACCTGTAACATCTGAGGACATGCACATCCATTGTGCAGCCACCATCATCATTCCCCGAACCCCACGGTAACAACACCCCTTGTCTTTGGGCTTGTATTTACTGATGTGTATTATACATTCAGGTTGAAACTTCATATTTTCCTTTGTTTGGAAGAATACTTTATGGCGGTTAGTTTTTACTTGTTTGGGATTGAAAGTATACCCTTCTTTTAGGCCTACAAAGTCCCAGAATATCTGGCATGAAAGATGATAATTTCCTTACTGCCTTCCTGTTTCTAGTGGCATTGCTCTATATCATTAGCATTTCCATACCTCATATGAGGGTGCTTCAATATCTCAACCGTCACTTGCTCAACAACAGTCATTAAATAATTGGTAGAGATGCTTCTTTGTCAAATGTTTTTTTCTTTAACAGTGGGACTTGCCCATTCATCTGTATGCTAACCCAAAGTGATAATATTTGCACTATTGTAATCCTATACTTTTGGGTTTTCACCAATCCTGGATGATACACTTCATCCTTTTTTTTTTTAAGTAAAAGCTCAAACTTGGGGGGACTAATTCTTTAATAGGGTTGTTTTGAGGGTTGCATCAGCTATATGTACAGGTATGATCATTTATAGTAATTACTGTTCTAGATGAAGACTTCTGGGGGAATGTCCTTCTATACAAATCAGGAATAGCCATACTTTGTTAATGGCTAGTTTGTTTCTACCGCATAATCACTGTAGAATTTACGTGAACATTTTTCTCTACTTATCTCAATAAATATTTGCTAGGAAAATCAGACACGTCCCCATCCCAGGAAACACGAGGCCCCAAAGGTCTCATTTTTTTTGCCTTGGGCTCTGGTCTCACTTTTGCTCCCATTGCAATTTTGGTTTTGCTTTCCCTTTAGATAAATTCTTTTAAATTTCCTTTAAATTTATTGGACCTTACTATGATCTTCCTTGAACACAAATTCCTTTTGGGAATGAGGCAAAATCGGATAAACATTTCATGAGTGGCTGTATCATTGGCAGAAACTTGAAGATTATTTCCTAGCATTTATCTTCCACACTTCAAGACAATGTCTCGTTCTTCTTAAGTAACATGAATACCCCTCGCTGATTTCTCTCCTTTGTTTTTGAAGCTCATTCGCTGAAATGTGTCACTGAGATACTATCAAGGTCACATGGCAATGACTAGCTAGAAAACAGCAAATAAGATGATTGATAGGAGAATAAGAAGGTGCAAAAAAGGTCCTCCCCAAAGAGGACCTTTGCATTGCTGGAATTAGGGGTAGGGTGGTGAGATGCTTCCTTCATGAGACAACACAAACTCAGTGACTGTGGGTCAAGGATATTAAGATACAACAGCAGGACCAATAGGGAAGATGACTGTCTCATGGGGGCTGCATGTTGCATTAAAATAATCCTCAAAAAAGACATGCACACACAGGATCCTCTTTCCTCACTAAGTCACTGATGAGTCACTGCAAAGACAAAATTCAAGGAGCCACAAAACCTCTGATGCTAGAGCAGAAAGCAAATAAGTCACATTTACAGTTTTTTTTATGGGGGGAGGGAAAGGGTTACATCAAGCAATATCATTGCATTGCTTTAAAATCTAAGTCCAGTTGCTAGTTTCTGTCACAGAGCAGCATTCAGGCATGGGTGACAATTTCTCCTGAAGTCCCAGGTGGGACAGACTCAGTGAGATTGCGGAAGGGTTAACACAGTATTGGTCATAAGTGAAAAATGAAAAATTATCTCCCCTACCTGGGATATGTCGCAATTCCTCAATTGGTCTTAAATTTTTGTTTTCGATCAATAAAAAAGAATTCTGTTCAGTGAAAATACCTCCTCAGAGAAATCACTTTTTTTTTTCTAGCACAACCATCCTCAAAATAGCTCCCCCGCTACTCTCCAAGAAAAGAAATAAAACAGGAGCAAAATGGCTCCCCTGTGAGCAGCCAATCTATGGAAGATGCTCTACTGTCTGACTCCAGGCTTCCACCACAGTCATTTGTCATCCTCTCCTCAATAATCTACAGCTCCTCTCCACAGCTCTGACTCATTCGATTTTCCTTATAGACAGTTTCATAGACGGACATATCATAGTCCAAATTCTTACCACTGAAACCATGTTCACTCCTAAAGACAACTCTGCACAAAACTTCACAGACCTCCATTCCCTGACAGCTATCTCTCTCTCTCTCTTATTCAAATTAGATAACTTTGGAATCACAGTGTGAGCACTGTGTAGGTTCCCAGAATTTTAAATACTCTGTTTGACATCTTAAGGTCCTAGTTCACTCTCTGGTTCAATTAAGTTATTTGAATGTATCTACTCTGGAGTAAGTTGACTTTTTCCTTGCATTCTTGAACATGCAAGGGGTTAGAGCACAGGAGAATGGGAAAGGTAAATCGAGCAACGTTCAAATGTATAGAGCATGATACAAGAAATGCAACCTACAGTTGCATAGTCTACCACAAAGAGCATCAGCAAAATATTGCTATATATTTTTCAGGGTAAGTCTGCAAACATAGCATTGAGTAACAAAAAGCAACTATAGAATAAAGAGTGCAATGTGAGAATGGATGAGGCATGTTTAAATGATGCAAAAAGATAAATTACTTTGGGTGGATGCCTAGATATGCATTAGATGCATAAAAGACAGTGCTAAGAATGTTATAATCAAGCTGGTATGTAGGCCTTTCAAATCCCTGTTGAAGTATTTGCAGGTTGTGTGTGGTCATGCAAGGTGACTGTTTATTATTCCTTATGTCTCTTTGCACGTATGAAATATATTTCATATAAATACAAATATATGAAAGATGAAACAATAGGGCAAATGTTAAAGATTTTAGAAATGCTGACTGGAATGATGATACATGTGAAGATTAAAATAACCTGAATTTATTAAAAATGAGGACAAACTCTAGCCGTGAGTGGCAAAAAGAATGAAGATCAATGAATAAGTAGTTTTCTCACTTTTCAGTGATTCTTTTGGTATAACTAAAAGCATTATTAGCCATTGAGGTAGTGAGAGGAGACAGGAGAATTAACTTGTATGCAGTGTTTTCTAACATTTGCAGTTTATAACTGCTTTGGAGATGATTTAATTAGTGAAAATTCAATAAAGCAAGTAATTAGCATGATATGCAAATTCCAAAAAATCTATATCAATAAATAATATTAAAGTTCAAATACTTCAAGTTACAGAGGGTGGCGCATTATTTATGAGCAAACATGATCTCCTTTTTTCAACTGTGAAACAAAGGGGGCTTTTTATTATTATTTTAGTAGGAAATAAGAGGCATAAGATACAGAACCCATTGAAAATGTGCAGTGTTCACTTTATGTGTTTTGGTGATTTCAAGGCAAGTTGCTGTATAGTGTAACAAATTTACAGATCAGAGCCTTTGTAATGAACTACAGAAACAGTAAAGCTTGTTTTTGTCTGTGTTGAGAAAATATCAGGGCATCCTACCTTCACCAACCTGTCTTGGGAAAGTCAATTGTTCTTAAAATCCAACCTATGAGTCCCACCCAGACAGGAACTGCTGGGAACTGCTGAGATGGCCCCAGAGCAGGGCTCGATCTTGTTATTTCAATTTAACAGCATGTATAGATGACACATATATGAGGAGAGGCTATTGACTGTAGATGCAAACTTTATGAAATTCTGTTCATCCATCCACCCACCCACCCACCC
>PVHY01019706.1:0-26889 GCA_004024945.1 Uropsilus gracilis | reverse complement strand
TGGCAGGGGGAAAGAAAGAGTATTCCTCACCAAGCCAGTCATGGAGATCCCAGTAATCAAGCCATACCTATGCCTATATTGTCTTTCTGAACAATTGCTCTAGGAAAGCTCACTATGCCCTCTAGCAGCCCCAAAGGACCATGGATGGCCAACCCCATTCCGCCGCCTGCAATATCTGTTTTCTCAGTCATGCTCCTTTCACCTCTACCCTCTCCTTCCTTCATGTAAGTCCTTTGTGGGAAAGTCTTGGGACTCTATCAGGGAATTTTTCAATCTTCCGTTAAGCAAATATGTGTCTTTTATGGTTGATTTTAGGAAGAAGGTGATATCTACCTTTTTATTCTGCCATGATGTCAAGTTTTTCTTTTCATATAATATCTTTGGTTTAGGTACTAAATTAATGAATGACTCATAAAAATGAGTTTTATTTGATTATGAAAATGATTGCATCAATAGCTACTATCTTGTTAGCTGCCTATATTTGTTCCATGTATGCTTTAAATTTGTTCTTCTTGTTTGCAGACTTTTCCTTTTAATTGAGCATATTTTATTATACCACTTTTATCTCCATTATTTTTAGTGGTTGTTCAAGGTTTTAAAATATAAATCCTTAAGTCCACAATAATTACTGCATAATATAATAAAATCCCAATACTGCAATCCCAATCCTTTCCTCCCATTATTTGTGCTACTATGATCATGCTCTATACTGTTATATATGTTATCAACACATAATACATAGAATTTTCCCCAGTTAAAAACCAGTGCTTTAGAGCTATTAAAAATTTTGGTGATAAAATTAAATGTTTTTATTCCTTCAGTTTTCAAAGTTTTTTATTTCTTTGAATATATTCAAGTTTCAGTTTAGCTGAAGTTTGGCTAAAGCAAGTATTATTGATATTCCATTGACCCTCTCTCCTTTAACCAATGTGCTATTGAAAGTATAGTGTTGAACTTTGATGAAAAAGTACTTGTACTTGAAAACGAATAGACTTTGTCTTCACACAAGTATAGAAATAATTTCAGATCTAGAACTAAACAAAAGAGTAATCAATTGAACTATGTTTTGAGAAAGTAAGGTTTAACATACCACTGTTTATTATTTGCTTGTTAATGTTAACTACACTGAGAGTCACTACTCAATAATCTAGATGAATGAGTTGTGTAGTTATTATCCAAAATCCCTAGCTATATATGTGTGACCCAATGGTAAAAGGGTTGTTTTATTTGATTTTCTACCAAGTCACATGTTCTAAAGATGTCTTAGTTGTTTTAAGTCTAGTTTTAAATGCCTTTCAGTCAAAGTCAATTTAACAATAGTGATATTCACTTACAAAAGTTCTTCAAAGGGAAAAAGCTTGAAAGTGAGAGAAGATGTCAAATTAAGATGGCAGAGAGCTCACAGTTCCTGACTTTTCTGCTTACAAATTGCCTAAGATTTCTGAAAATAATAACAGCATCATAAATGAAGATGATCAAACAATAATTTCTCATACTCTGAGGAAGAATTATGTGCAGACTTCTAAGCAAGCAAAGAGACCATCAAAACAAGTTGTTACCTAGATAACCATTTATGCATCATATAAATAGTTACAATAAAAAGATCACAAATCTTGGTTGAATGACTTGATTACTTTTACTACAGGCAAACCAAAATTTTATGCAGACTCACTAAGGTCAAGCAAGTCATATTTGAGATTCTGAGACTATGGATTCAAGAAACTACAGATTTTTATCAACTCTGTGATCAATAAGAATAAATGAGAAGCATAATCTTCTGTTTACTTGTCCTACACCACTAGAAGACAAGTTGCAGGCCCCATGGGCAACGTCTCAGCAGGGATTGGTATTCTGGAAATAATTAGGCTAACTATCAAGGTTCAGGGGTTAGTTAGCAAGTTTTTCCTCTTCTGATAATGTATGACATTGTGGGTAACCAACATTCTAGATCCTCTCTTGTTCTGTAGTCTTTCTCAGGTGCATCTACGAGGATGCAATGTTACTCCAAGGTAATAATGGTCAAACCATCTGTAAATTAGAGAATGTTCTGTTCCATCGGAGTATCAGTGGGTGACTTTACCCAGGAAACTATGGGTACTACGAGTTGAAGGAATACAAGGTTTTAGAGACCATGGCAGAAGATATATTACCTCTTACTGAGCACTAGGGACATGATTTGGAGGCACAGAAAGTGAAAAACCAGAGATAAAAAGACCTTGCAAGTTTGCACATCAGGTGACATATAGACATAGGAAGTTTGGAGTTATGAAATGCAAGCTTCTCATAAATATGAGGCACTCTGCAACCCACAAGGGAATTAAATCTGTATTTCTGGAAAGAGCTCACAACTGAATAGCCATTGGGGATGTAAGAACACAGGGATTAGTGTTGTCTTAGATCTGGAAAAAAGTAAATAAATGAGTATCAATACAAGAAGGAAAATCTCAGAAAAGTTCTATGCTATAGCTCCTTATCATGAGCTTAAGAAAGCAGCAGTTTTCATAGCAGATGAATAAGCACATTCAAAACTATGGGAATTTTCATATCATAATCTATTGATAAGAAAGTTTTCCTTGTACAGTTTAGAGTGGTGGAACCAGAAGAATTGGCATAGACTGGAATGCTAGCAAAGCTGAAATCATTTTTTTTTTCTTTTTGACTATCTGCTTTCATTGCCCATCCTTATTTCCAGATAATGAGAAGTGGAAACATCCAAACAATTCCAGATCAGTATCTCCCAACTTTGTTTTGTTTTTTTTTTTATGATTTTTTGAAGCTATAATTTTTGACACTCAAAATACTCTAAATAAACCAGGAACAACTGTCACATAAACAATACTAGGAAATATTGCCTCCTGCTTTTTGAAAACATCGAGTTTTTTCCTTGCTCACATGGTCACTCATCAGAAATCCTCACATATTCCATTAAATTCTGAACTCTTCTTTGATATCAAACTGACATGGTTCTATTATTCATGGCCTTAATTTCCAAATGGAACCCTACAATGTGTTTAACTCACTGATTTACCTAAAAAACAGCATCCTTTCAAGATGTACCAACAACTGTAGTAAAAATATGACTTAAATGTAACAATGTAAGCAGCACAAAGTTTGAGAATTAGTTCTAAATTCATGTATCTCACTGAAGCAGAAACAAAGTAGGGCTCATCAGAAAAGAAAGAGGCTAAATTACCATATAATTCTATTGACATAATGAGCAAAAAGAAATAAAACCAATATATGGTCATGTAGTCAGGAAACTACTACCTTTTTCAAGGTGGAGGTAGAGGCAGAAGGAAATACCAAGAGGATCTCTATATTGTTGCTAAATGATTAGTTAATCTGGAACTGGTTACCTGGATTCATTCAGTCTGGAAATTCATCAAGCTGGATATACATTTATATAATGTATTATATTGAAATAAAAAAGTAAACTGAGACAACAAAAGAAACCAGAGGTGGTCACAGAAATCAAGAACTCTAGGTATTAGGGAGAACTCCTTCTATGTTGTACTCCATAAAGGATTCACCTTTATATGGTGTTGTTGGCATAGAATCCAGACATGCCATAGAAGGGACAAAATAGGGCCTGAGCTCCATGAAAGCTAGCCAAAAGCCAAAACTCTCCTCAATTACTCAAATATAAATCTTCAGAGAAATAAAGGGTAGAGTTCCTTCAAGAAACTGCAAGAACATTGGGAGCTAATTGAGGATGCTGGGATCCAGGATCCAAGCCAATCCTTTGTGTTTCCACCTAGTGAAAACAATTACTGTAATGTAGGATAATTGCCAAATTAAATGTTTTGTGACGAAATGCATAGTTTACATGCTTGATAATTTCCTATGGCCATATATTCATTTTTTTAATGACAATAATCATAGTATTCAAAACTGAGGCTCTGTGATGAAGTAAAGGGTAATGGAAAGAAAGATACAATAAACTCTTCATACAAGAAAAGCACAACTGAAAAGACAGGATTTTTCTTTTGACTTAATAAATAAAAGAGTAGTTTTTCAAATATATTTGAAAAAATTAGAATTAAAAACTGAGATTATCCTAAACAAATATATAACTTCCAAATAATATAAGCTGTAAATGAAGATAGTACATGATTCAGACAGGCAAAATTTTAAAATGAGGAAGTAAAAATATTTTTTAAGAAAAGAGATAAGGTTCAGAAGCAACTTTAAAAGTAGGATTTTTTTAAACTGTATTATGATTCAAATATTGTTTTTAAAATATTATTTAAGGTTGTGTATACATACATTTTCATACATACATACATATGTGTTCAGAAGAAAATTAGTCAACTGTCAGTCTCTGGATTATGGGTAAATTTTGTTTTCTTTCATTTTTCCCCATGCCTGCTAGAAGCAGTCTTGTACTTACAATCCCAAAACTATTGTAGTACTTTTAAAATTACAAAGTCTCTGATTAGAAGTATATAATCAAAGGATCTTAGGTTTGGGTTTGTTCAGCTATGTGATAGACTGACTTGGTGTTAGGAACTAAATGTTTCTATTCCCCCCACCCCCAAAAAATCATATCTTGAAACCCTAACCCTCAATGTGATGAGTTTTTAGAGGTGGGGACTTTGGGAGATTAAGTTTTAGATAAGGTCAGGAGGGTAGAGCATTTGTTAATTGGAATTCCTGTTCTTATAAGAAAAAAAGATCAGAAGATCTGAAAGCACCTTTCTCTCCTTCTCTCTTATCACTTCTCCTCTGTCCACCCACCCACACCCCATCCCCATCCCTCAACCAATGCAAGAATACAGTAGCAAGAGGACAATCATCTCAAGCCAAGAAAAGAGACTTCATCAGAAATCAAACATGCTGACACCCTGATCTGAGACTTTCATTCATTGTATACATTCTTCATGGAGCTACCAATCACTATAAATTATTCTAGGCCACTTCACATGGCCCAGATGAAGCCAAAAACTCTCTGCAAAGAATTTCAACCCAGGAGAAGAGAGTCGGAGAACACCACATGCAGACACAGGTTGTCATAAACTATATTTCCCATCTGCTCTTCTAAAAACCCCTTTATCTTTCCTGAGAAGCATTTGCTAGCCCGTAAGGAGACTACATTTCTTCTCCCCTCTTCTTATTAAATGGTACGTAAGCCTGCATTCTAAGCCTCACTTCTTTGGGTTACTCATTATTCTTGGATTTTGCTTGTTTTCCTCTCATTAATTTTTATTGTATTATAAGTGTCTCAGTTAAGGACACTGGATAGAAGGAAAATCATTATACCTCCCCACCCAGGCATGTTTCTACATTGGAAACTTGTACTTTCTTTTCCTCAGTCTGAAATTCTCTCACAACCCCAGATACTGTCAGACTTCCTCTTTCTGTCACATCCTTGAGGAGGACTTCCTTGCCTAGTCTATTCCCCAGCCTCACACCTCCTAGTCCCTTATTCTGCTACATTTTTCTCCTTAGGTAATCATCAAGTGCACTGTAAACTTATTTGTATTACTAATGGGCTCCCTCCCCAATTAGTATATAAACTGCATAAGGGAATAGAATTTTTTCACTTTTATTCACAATTTCACTCTCCACAATGTAGAGCAGTGCCTAGAAGATAATAGGTGCGAGATAAATATAATGTTAATAAATCTTTTCAATCTATACAAAATTTACTTTCAATTCCTATTTTCCTTTCTTTGTGTTTTTCCTTGTTTCTTTGCTTTAGCAACCTCCAACTACCTTAGACTAATTGCCTAGTTTTAAAATACTTTAGATTATAATAATTATTTTATATCGAGTCTAATATTTCTTTATTCCTTTTCATTTATGGCATAGTATTGGATTCTATCTGGGTTCAAGGTTATAGCAGCCACTGCTTATGCTTCAACCAATATTCTGTGATACAGCTGAGTTCACCTGCAGGATAGGTAAACAATTACTGACCTGCTGATAGCTTCTTACTTCTGTTTAGCTTGGGGGGGTCTCTTCTCTCAGTCATAGGACTTTGTCTGACACCAAGAGAACTAGCCCTGCTGCAACAACACCATTGCAAACAGTCTTCACTCAATGGGAGGCAAAAGTTAGTGGATGAATGTCCCCAATTCATAGGACACACAATTTCTTTTTTTATTATTGTATTTTTTTTTTATCGATGAAACATTGGCTTGCAACACTGTACATAATTCAAAGGTTTAAGCCTCTTCAGATGTTGGTTACCACACAACACCAGCCACTATGGCACCCAGAATCTTCCACCAGTAAAGGGTCTCTTTCCCTTTTTAGTTGTCAACCCTCATGCTGCTTTTCTGGTAGCCTCAATTCTACCGTCCTATTTCTAGGAGTTGTTTTGGCTTAGTTTGATCTACTCCTTTCTTTTGTTTCTCCATATTCATCCTGTATTTGTCTTTCTCCTCCAAACTTGTTCCACTTAGTACAATCCCCTCCAGTTCCATCTATGTTGTTGCAAATTGCAAAACTTCATCTTTTTTTTTCCTTAATGATCCCAGAGAAGATTGTGTCCCAACTTCAAATAGTGGTAACCCTCTTGCTGAATTTTTTCTACCTCTCATTTTCATTCCTTCACTTGTACTTCCCAGAATCATCTCTGAACTCAGCTACCTGCACTGAGGCACCTGGTCTCAGGTTTTGAAGAGTAAAGAAGAAAAACAATAAAACCTAGTAGATTGCTGTCCACAGTTGCACTAAAAATCAATTGATCCTAAGAAATATCCATGCCTCTGTCACTAGACAGAGGACTTACATTCCCTACCCTGGAAAGCAGCATGATTCCAGAAGTCACTGTACTTGGGAAGATTCTTATCAAACCCTGCAGTAAACTAGCCAAATACTTAATACAACTAATTTCTGGACTGAATGAGAAATTCTTGTGTAGACAATACCTGAAATGCATATTTGTAGCCATCATCCTGGAACTATGGCTCCAGAGCAAATGTGATAACCTTAAGAATAGCCCACCATGGATTTCCTACCCTTGCCTCCTCCTCCACATTATCACATCTTGTTTACTTCATTCTCTTGCCTCTTCCTCTTTTCACCTGGAAATTTTCTCTAGAAAAGTGAGGTCAGGAGAGTTGAAGAGACTGAGAATGTCTCTTTAATGTTCCAAAGCTGCAGAGGACACTTATTCTTAAGTGGGTCAGTTACATGATCATGATTTGTGCCTGATTTCAATACACGTCAGCTTAGCAAAAAGAACAACTGAATCATTCAAAGCACATCTGAATGGAGTTTGCCAGAATGACATAATCACTGGGTCAGGTGACACCCAGCTCCCAAGTCATGGCTGCTCCTATCTACAAAATGAGGTGAAAATAGATGGATCATCCCACCACAGGTCATGAGTCTGATTAACAGGTGAAGGTGAAAAAGCCATCTAACACCAAAAGCTGTTTTTACTGAGGATTTTTTTTTTTTTTGGTCCACTGTCACTCTGAGTAGAGAACACAAGAGTTTTACTTTTATGTTTCCAATGACATTTGCCTTTTTATCTTTGATTTTTAGTTCAGTCCAGTGCAAGTGGGAGAGAGGAGAGAATTAAAAACCTCAACATTAAATCTGAAAAAGTTACCTTATAATGTAATACCAGCTTTATATCATTATTGAATGATACTCAGTTAAAAAATAATTGCCCCTCCCTCCCTTTGCTATGCTAAGGAATCTATACTTTCCTCATATTCTGGTTCACTAAAAGAAGTGGGTATTTGGGTGGCGTTCCTAATTTTTGTTGGTTAGTTGACTTTCTGTAAAGGCATCTCTTCCTTCCATTTCAAGAAATTCTCCTATTCCACTACTTACACAATTGGTAGGACACATTGCCCTAATTGCATCTATGAAAGATCAAGAAAGGATTCCTCTTTTCCACACCTCTGATGATCACGTGACAACTTGGGCTCATCCAATTAGGAGCAGAAATTGTTTGTTACAATCAAGAACTCAATTAATATGCTGTGGATACAGAAATTAATGCACCAATATTTTTTCTATTTCAAACATTTTATTTAGATAATATTACTATAAACATTTGTAATATATAACTAATAAATACAATTTTATGTTGTTAAATTTAAGTAAATTAACAACACTAAATCTATGATCGATATGCTTGATTCTGAGTATAAGAAAATTTTTTTTATGTTTGAATTTATTCTAGTGTAGAATTTAAAGGAAGAGATAAGACATGAGAGTTGATATCTACTTAACTTTTTCAGTGCAACATCTTTCATTTGGAATTTAGAATTTGTGCAAATCTCCTGAAACTCTAAAAGTTACTTTCTTAACTGCCTTATAACATACCTATATGAATAAAAGAAGAATGAAAAGCAAATAGTTTTGTCCAAAGCAAACTTGACCTTGATGTCTCCAGTGGTTAGCTTATGAGAGAAAAGATACCAGCAGAGATATGAGTGACCATATTAATCAGATTAGGTTTTGCTACACTAATATAGCAAACAAAATCCAATGGCCTAATATTACAAAGTTTTGGTTTTTTTTTTTTTTCTCTCATGCAGTTCTCATGTAGGATGAATGACTCTCCAAGGTGGCTGTTCCTATATTTTTGTCTACCCTGCAAGAATCATGCTACTCAATTCACTTGTCAATTCCTTTAGCCAAATGGTACCATGTGACACAAAGATTCTTCAACTCTCCTGAGACTATTTTAATTCTTTAAATAAAAGTCTGAGCAACACGAATACAAGCTGCTGCAATGCTACTGCTTTACGTCATTTACAATTGCTATTGTTATGAACAGAATTTATAGCACTCATTAGCCAACAGTCACGCCAATGCATTTGCCAGCAATCTGCCACTCTTCTTGGTTGAAGAGAGTTGAAAGGACTTGAGCAATTACAGGGTCCAAAACTCTAAACAGTCTTATGGTAAGAATGATGCAATCCTCCTCCCAGAAAACTGAAGACATATTGATGATGAAAAGAGAGAGCAAGCAAAGAAAGAAAAGCAAGAACAAATGAAGAATCTACACCCTGTCAAAACCACAGAAGTCAAAACACCAGGGAAGAAAGGAAGATGGTCACAGCACAGCCAGGGTCCAAGTTTTTGAGAGGTTAATTTTACCTAAGCAGCCATAAAGTGTGTCTATGTTCACAGTAAACAACAAAAATAGATATGCCAAAAAGATTTCTTTTTCCCAAGGCCAGAAGCAACTTCAGGTCCTTGATCTTAATTTAGCATTCACAGTACAACACCCATGCTTGCCCTGTGATTCATAAACCAATAAAAGGAAGACCTCATCTGGTCAAGAACATAACTGCATAAAGCTAAAAATCATTCGTGTCAGACACCATAATTAACTTCACATGCTAATTTTAATGATTGTCAATTTATGGGAAACATTCTTTAAGAATACAAATGCTCTGCTCTTACCTGAATCACTTACAATCTTCCTTTTAGCCCAAATGCTAACAAATAAAAAATACAGTAAGCTCATTGCCATGCTGGGCTGGTGATGACTCTGATGTCAATATGATACATACAATCTCTAGTTTGAAGAGTGATTTATTTTTTTATCTTCTCAAATGCTTACAAAAAAGTATCTCATTTGATTTTTGTGAGCTCTCTACAAAGGGAAATCATGTTTCACATTTGGGGCCTTGCATTAACTCTCTTCGGCAAAGGATAATGTCTTGTCTAGGCAACAAATCTCAAGCAGTGAGATACAGTGGCTGGCACAAAGCAATCACTCAAAAATGTCTAGAGAAATAATAAATAACAGAATAAGTGAAAGTTATTCTCATTTGATTGAGGGAAATCTGAAATTGAAAAATAATATTTTTTCTTTAGGATTATGATACTATTTGGTGCAGAACCAGGAATAAGATGACTTTGAGTTCTTTTTTTCTTATAAAAATCTCATTATAGAAATGCTTTTTTTATACATAGCCTCAATTAATAAAATCTTATCCAAACTGCGCACAGCAGAAACAAAGTCATCTCCTAATGTAAAGCATTTTTCTAGTCCATTTTTCTAGTCTATTTTTCTAGTCCTCTATCCCAGTGGCTGATAAAGAACAAGAGCTAAATATGAGCCATCTCAATTTTTCATAGGTCAAACTAGTGTTTTAGTATTCCCATAAGAAAATGATAAAGAGCTGTGATCAGAGTCAAAGAAGTTCCCTGAGCCTTCTGAAGAAATGCCTGTGGGTTGAAGGGGTACAGAATAGTCTAAGAGGGAGAGGAGAGAAGAGATGGGAAGGGGTGACACTAGTAATTCATGACTATAGTTCCCCACAATTAATCACACTATCTTGATTGGTGATGATGAAGTATCAACTGCAGCAATGGTCTTGGGAGTCTGATGTCTGCTGCACTTGACCGTTATTGATTGTTGCAGTAGTAGCGACTACACATCTGTGGTATGGGATGGACTATAACTCCTGAATGGTTGTGATGAGCATATAAATCACATCACCAGCTAGAGCAGTTAAGCAAGAGAAAGAATCAAAAGGAACCCAAATTGGAAAACAAAACTATTCCTCCTTGTAAATGACATAAAATGCATATAGAAAACCTAAGGACTCCACTAAAAACTATTAGAAACAATAAATCACTAAGGTAAAGGAGTAGGGTACAAAAATAAATATACAAAGTCTGTTGCATTTCTATATAAAAATAACACATAAGAAAAGAAAATCTTTTAAAAACATATCAATATTAGCAAAGAAGCAATAAATATCTAGGAGTACATATAATAGAGGAAGTGGAAGAAATATTCAACAGACTATAAAATATCTTTATAAGAAATAGAAAAATTACAAGGACATGGAAAGATATTTAGTGTTAATTAATTGACACAATTAGCATTATTAAAATGTCCTTCTAACCTGAATCAATATGTAGATACAAAACAATCTCTATCAAAATCAAAAAACTGTTCAAAGATATAAAGGACATATAACTGAAATTTGAACATAGCAACCAAAGACCCCAAATAGCCAAAGCAATCCTGAAAAAAAAAAGGTATACAATCATCACACTACTAGACTTGAAACTACTCTACAAAACTGTGCTAGTCAAAACAGAGTAGTATTGGAGTAAAAATAGGCAAATACACTGGAATGAAATTAAGAGCCAGGAAATAGATTGAAACTTATTTGGACAGCTAATTTATGACCATGAACAAAATATACAAAAAGAAAGAAGAAAAAAATTCTCTTCAACAAAGTGTGTTAGAAACACTGGACAGCTACAGACCAAAACAAATGAAACCATTCTCTCTCACCATACACAAAAATTAATTCAAAACTGAAGCAAGAATTTGAATATAAGAGCAGAAACCAAAACAAACATAAGCTAATACAAATACATATGCTATGACATTGGTTTTAGTTATGTCTTAGGGGAGTCAACTCCAATGACAATAGAAAATAAAAGCAAATTAAACAATGAAACTAATTAAAATCTTCTATGCAGTGAAAGAAACTAGCATTAAAATGAAAAAAACCCATATCTAGTGGGAAAAATATTTTCACATCATACATCCAACAAGGGGCTAATAGCTGAGAACTATAATAAGTTTATACAATTCAACAAAAAGAAAATAAATCACCCAATTAAAAATTGAGCAGAAAACGAGATGCTTCTCCAAAGAAGACATAGAGATTGACAACAGAAACAGAAAAAAACGTTCATTATCACTCATCATCAGGGTAAATGCAACTCAAAACAACAATAAAATACCATCTAACACCTATGAGAATGCCCCATCACAAAAAGACCAAAAAGTAGTGTTATGGAGATATGGAGAAAAAGGAACCCTCATACACTGTTGGTAGGAATGTAGATGAATTTAGCTCCTATGGGAAACAGAATAGAGGTTTCCAAAAGTATTGAAAACAGGGCTCCCTGCAGTTCTACCTGAAGAATGCAAAAGCATGATTTAGAAGGAATGAAGTATATGCTTATGTTCATTCTAGCATTATAGACAAAAGCAAAGTTAGGGAAACAACCTAATTGCCCAAAAACAAATATGTGGATTAAGAAGATATAGTATATATACACAATAGAATACCATTTAGCTATAAAATAAAAATAAACATTTGCCACTTGCAACAACATAGATGGAACTGTAGGGGATGATGCTAATGAAATAATTCAGAGACAAAGGAAAATACCAGATAATTTTATCTCTATGTGGCATATACAAAACAAAGAACCAAACTAATAACAGACAATTCTGACTACAGAGTTGAGGCTACAAAAGGTAAGTATAAGGGTGGAGAGTGGGGTGGAAAGGGGTCCAATGGACTATGGTGAAGGACAATAGGTGCCTGGGAAGTATGTGTGGTATGGTAACTTCCATCTATGAACATGAGGCCCTACAAAATATTATAAAATTTTCTCACACAAAATGGGTTATAACAACGATATTTGCAAAATAGGCATGAACTATGGTAGGATTTACTCAACTGAGGTTCATGGGCAAACAAAAATGTTTTGTTCAGTGTTTTGGGGTCATGATTAGTATTCAAATAAAATGACTCAAGATCCTTTCCTATATTAGGAAAACCCAGACTTAAATCAAATCTTTTTGATAATTCCATAGTGGCAAGGGCTCTGTAGCCTATGTTGCTGCTTGAAGTCAATCTTTTTGAATACTCATTCCAAGCTTCCTCTTGGCCATGTCCCTCATCTTCACTTCCTCTAGTCAATCTTTCCCAATAGACTTTACTCTTTTTGTACACATGGGAAAACCTCTTCTCTTACTGTCACTATTTGCTGTTAATACTATTTGCTGTTGATAAGATTTCATTCAAGTTTCAAATTTTAAGAATTAAGCTGCTATATTCACGAATATATTCTCAAATGTAAACATTATTAACTGCTAATTCTATATCATTATCTGAAAAACACTCCTGATTTTTACTGACCTTGATTTAGCATTTTTCTCAAAAGACTCAATTACAACAGATTGTCTAATTCTCAGTCCATGTCTGCTCTATGATGTTAGATTTGTATAATTACTCTTCCTTCTTATAAATAAAAACAAAAAATCATTATATATAAGCCTAAGTCATAGAAATACACTTTGAAGCAAATATAATAACTCAGTCTATGAATGGGTTATTAGTTCATCAGATGGATCTTAGTTGGACTTTATCAGATGGATCACATGGACTGTAGCTCAAATATACCATTTATTTATTCACTAAATATTTATAGTTAAGCATCTACTAAGTACTGGGTACTGCACTAGGTTTGGGGAATTATGACAAATAAAACATAATCATGATTTCTGCTCTTACAAAGTAAGGAATCCAGTAAATACAGTCAGAGTATTTATACTCTGGAAATAAATTAATAAATAAACCTGGAAGGGGACTTAGAAATTACATAATATCAGCCACCTCATTTTTCCAATGATGCCCACAGAAGTGAAAGGAAATTATGAAATCCATTTGTGTGCTAAAGGCCAAACAAGTAGCTAAACCCAGATTTCACTATGACATCATTAATCTCATCTTTGAGGTTGTATAATTGTACTTATATGACCTCCAAATGAAACTAAGAAATTTGTCTAAAAATATTTTGTGCACTTTTTTTGTGACATGAAGCCAGAAAGTCTATAGTAGTGATAGTAGTAGTAGTAGCAGCAGCAGCAGTAGTAGTAGTTGTAATAGTAGTGTCAGCAGGAGCAGCAGCAGGAGTGGTGGCAGCAGCAGCAGTAATAATAGACACTGACATGTACTGATAGCTTCCTAGGTTCTAAGCCTTTTTTTTTTAATAATTTATTTATATATATTTCACTGCTGGTGGGAATGTAAACTCGTCCAGCCACTACGGAAAGCAGTATGGAGGACCTCAAACTAATGAAAATAGAATTACCATTTGACCCAGCAGTCACACTTCTGGGAATCTACCCAAAGGAGACCTCAATGTGGGTACAAAAGGTTCTAAGCCTTTTTAATGCATTAACTTCTTCAAATCATCAGCTCTTCAGGTGGATATTTTTATTATCCCCACTTGGAAACAAGGAAACAGGTTCAAAAAGGCAAAGGATCTTGCCAACTTGCCTCATCTATTCTCACAAATAGCACTAAAACCTGTTCAGATTTTAGCTAAGACAAAATCAATATTCTAATCTCTACACAGATATTATGCAGAATATAAATAAGTAGAAAATTTTTCTGAACTTCTGATTAGGTTATAGAAAATACCTATATACTTGAAAATAAAAGATAACATAGCTAACACAGCAGAAGCAGCTTTATCACAAGTTGCCAAATTCTTTGAAAGGTTAAAAATAATATCTCTGTAGGTATTTGAGTATCTCTAAACTTTGATATGTGCATTTTGACCCTCACAACCCTTATTTTTTACTTTATCAATTAATATGTTATTAAGTCAGCTGAAAGCAATCAATGGTTTTTTTTAATTCTTCAAAATGAGCACCAAGGCCTACACCATTATCTACAAGTGGTGATTCACTCATTCTACAAATTTTTACTGAGTGCATATTACAAATTAAGTGCATGTCACTCTTGCAATGTAGTGGTAAACAAAATGAATATAACCACTGTTCACACAATTATATATGAATAGGGAATAAAGATTTTAGTCTCTCCTTGTAGTGACTGCAGTATTGTTTATCCTCCTCTTCTGTCTATAAATAAACCTACTCTGGTCTTCCCAGTCTGCAATGACAACCCTTTCTGCCCTTCCCTTTAGGCACTCATAAAAATTGTTTCCCTTGAAATCTTCCATTTCTCAAAATCCAGCTTCTCCCCACTTCTGCCTCCAAACACTCTGCTGAAGTTGCTTTCTCATTGACCCTTTGGTTAACAGAATAAATGAGGCAGAGGAGAATATGGGAGGCTGAGAAATGGCCTCTAGGGATAACCAGGTTCTAATCCCTAGCACCTAAGACTGTTACCTCAAATAATAAGGACTTTACAGATGTGGGTAAGTGAAAAGACCTTGATGTGGGTAAATTATTCTCCATTACCCAGCTCAGCCTTAAATATAATTATAAGTATCCTTAAAATGGGGAGGCTGAGAGAAATTTGAAGATGGGAGAAAGCAATGTAAAAATGAAACAGAGAGAGCTTGGAAGACAAAACCACTGACCTTAAAGATAAAGGGACCATAAGCCATAGGCTGCAGCTCTAGTAGCTGGAAAATGCAATGAAACAATACCCCCTGGAGTCACTGGAGAACATGTGACCTTGCCAACACCTTGGGTTAATCCTGGCAAATAAAGCTTTTCATTAGCATTGTATATGTATAAATACATGCTGTGTTAAGCTACATTTATGGTTTTTTCAGCAGCATGGGAATCTAATACAAAGGGTATGTCTAAAGCCCTTCATGCAAATCTATGCTTTCCTGGTCTTCTAGCCACACAACTTAATGACATGCCTCAGTTACCCAGAAGGTTTCTCTTTACTTTGTTTAAACTCTCTACAGACTTTAAAGATACCATGTGTCTTGAAATTCTCACTTGTGAACCCCTTGACTCTTTACTACCCTGATTCTCCTCTTTTCCTTCTCATCCTTCCCTTTTCTACAGGGTTTCTGGTCTTCTTTTGCATGTCTTCTCATTCACAGACTCATTCTCAGAGCTTTACCTATCACAACATAGTAGATTTGACCAATTCCAGACTCAGTCTTAACCTTTTCTTTTTCAAAATTGTAGCCTATGTTCATCTGGTTGATCATAAGAAATTTAAATTTATCCTGATATATCAATCTCTTTCTCCTATGTTTGGATCTAGCACCATCATAATCAAAACTTAGTCATCTTTGTGGAAAGATGAGGCTTTGCATTAATTTTTACATGACTTTAGTTACAGTCAATCAACAGATATTCAATCAATATTTGCTGAGTATATGCCATATTCCAGTACTCTACTAAGCTACAGATACATAGATGTTCATTAAATTATCTTCCCTTATAGAAGTTACATTATAGTAGAAAAAGAACACAATTAAAATGTAAAAACAGATATGCATATTAGGTAGTTATAAGTACCACAAAGAGAAGGAAGATGAGGGAAACTACTAAACCGTTAGAGACTTAATTATTTGTCTGTTGATATTCCAGACTAATATTTCCCATTCTTCCCCTCAACTGGACTTAGCCACGTAACTATAAATTCAAGTAACCAGAAAGTGAACAGAAGTGGAATATGTCCTTTTTAGGACAAAGGTCTTAAAAATCAAGCTATTAATACTCATGTTTATTTACATATTTTTATGGACAGATATGCTGAGAAAGATCTAGAATATACCATTCTGACATGAAAATTATTTTGAGTTGAAGACACATGAGAATCAAGAGATGCAGGAAGATTCTGTGGATGTGCAAGCTCCTGCCAGCAGCCTAAAAGCAAAACTTCCACAAAAGACGTCAACTATCTTAAAACCCTTCATAAGGAGTTTCACAACCAATGTAAGATAAAATATCACCAGAGTTGAAAAGTCAGTCCTGAGATTAAATATTACAGAGATTAAATATGACAGGCAATTGTCATAAAACTATCATATCTCCCACCTATTTTCTAAGATCATATTTATTTATCTTTCCTAAAAGTCATTAGTTTTCCCAATATGTGTCATTCCCCTTGTCCTGTTTCTATGTAAGTCCCTAGTTCTTACCATCAATTTGAGCTCATCTTCTATGAGCTTTTATTTGTGTATGTGAATAAATTTTGTCTTTTCCTAATCTGTTTCCTACCAGTTTCATTCACAGCTCTCAATTACTTTTAAAAAAGGGAGCAGGGGAGAGGTAAAGTTTTTCCCCTTAGCATTCTCTGTCAAGTTCTTGTTCTAGTTCACTAAATGAATTTATCATATATGCGTGCTAGATTGTATCAGGTACATTTTCTACATCTATTCAGATTACCATATATAATTCATAACATTAATTTATTCTATTACTTGAATAGATTCTTTTATTTAGGTCATTAATTTAATTTGTATTTATCTTTGCGTTCTTAGAACAAATTCTAGTTCATTGCTGCAAAAGTTTTTAATTGCAGACCACACTTCCAGACTAAACTGGATATGATTGGGTAACTACATTGTTGCCAGTAAGATGAGAAGGAAATTGATGTGTATAGCTTATTTAAATCTAATGATAGTAATCAGACACATTCCTTAGTCTTTTTAAACTTTTTTAACCTTTTTCTGTCACTTGAACACATGGTGATCCGTTTTTTTACCATGCGAATGTTCATGACAACCAAGTAAATGTGTGGTTCCAGATTAGTAAAATGGTCACCACCTGGAAATGTTTCAAAATGACAAATTCTCAGCCCCTACTCAAAAGCCTACTACATCAGAAAGTCTGAGAGAGGGACCACATATGGATTTTCAAAGCTCTCTAAGTGATTCTGATTTAAGTAAATTTTTCAAGACCACTGTCCTAGGAGATAATGAAGCAAGACAATTGAAGGAACCTGGGCCCCTGAATGAGCACATGGAACAGCCATCTCTCCAAGAAATAGGATAAATGAAAAATTGATAAATATCTGTTCTTTAAGCCACTAATATCATTTTAGTCTAGCAACATAGTTTTACTTTAATTAATATAGCTTCATTTCCCCCCCCCCCATTGATACTTAACTTGACTTAATAATCATTTACTTAGGATTTAAGGTCCAATATTTTATTTAGAATTTTTGCATTTGTATTTATGATTGCAACTGATGCATATATTTCCTTTTTACCTGCCTTAGCCCAGTATTTATATTGTGATATATTTTCTTTCTCCCTCTCCCATAATATCACTCCCTACACTTGGTCTCTTGTGAGTTCTACAGTGGTAGTGTGGGAGCTCTGTCTAAGATAGTGTGTGTATTGCACATATCCCCTCATCTGCCAGTGATTCAGTTTTCTTGGAGATGTAGCCACATCTTTGACTTTTCCTCCTGGAACCCCTATTACCCTGAGCTGGTAAAGCCAACAACCCATTAATAACTTTAAGGCAAATAACCATAATTTCCTGTAGCAACCATGAATTAAAAACTTAAGTAGTTAACTGGATATATTTATTTACATCCATAAAACTATGGATAGAGCAAGAAATTATGGCTTATGAATTCCTCCTTCTGTGTAGTAAAGTTATCCTCTGTCTCTGTATTCAAGCATTTCCCTGTGGCGTTAAATTTTTTTAATTGATTGATTGTGATTGATTTTTATTTTACATCATTGTCTATGGTGTTAAATTTCTATTGTAATGCATCTGTCTTTCTTTTGCTTCCCACTGCCAAAGCTATTGTGATGATTTGCAAACAAGTCTTCTTTCTCCATTTTATTGTCTCTCCAAATGAATTATATCCTGCTACCACAGTTCTAACTCCCTACATTGCTGATAATCTTCACACCAATGTCTAAATATCTCATCTTTAGTGTGAAATCCAGGGTCTTCAAATCCCTGGCTTATCTTCTAAATCTTATTTATCTAAACACAGGTGAACACAAGAGGACATTCTACCCCATGGCCTTTAACACTAACTCCTACTCACTGACATCAATTTTGCCTGTCACTTTCTATATGGTGAACTCCTACTAGTCCTTTAAAGCCTAGAGCAACTGCTCTTGCCTTATATGAGTCTTCCAATGGAAGTTCTAATTGGCAGTTATTTCAGTTTCTTCTGGAATCCTGTAACATTTTATATATCTCCTTTGTTTTAATGTTCTAATGTTTTATGTTTGAGTTCTGTATGTGTGATGTCTGTCTTTGTGTAGTCAATTTTGGGTCTCACTATGGTTGACACAGCCTTACACTGCAGGAAGTTTTACTCAGTTACTGGGTAATAAATTCATGCATTTTTAGGTTCAGCTGGAAAACATCATCACCTTCAGCATCCCTCACCACCATTATGGATTGCTCTTATCAGACAGAGAATTTTGCCTAAGAATTCAATCCTGGACTCATTTTCATAAAATTTAAATTTCATACCTTCTGGCAGTTCTTTATACCACTAAAAGGTACCTTGGGGTTAATAATATTAGTGAGTTTTCAGATATTCAAATGATGACCATAATTGAAGGAATCTTTACCTTATGTAGATTTTTAATTGATCTTTGCTATTCAAAACATTTCTGTCTTATTTTTTTCCTGTTTTGAGGTTCAACAGAGTACTCTTCCAGATCTCTAGGGTCTTGGATTTCTGCATTTTTTTCCAGAAAAATCTCTTTCCTTCAATCTTACCTTCCAAACCAAGCAATTCATTCTTGAGTTTTCTTCCTTACAATATCTTGCTAATGATAGCCAATAACAACACACACTCCTAACACTGTGTTTTTTAACCCAATACCTGGAGTTAGAGGCTCTGTAGGCACAAGATATGACTTCAAAATTTCTAAGGATGTGATGGATTTAGCAAAAACTTCATCACTAAGATAGAACTACAGTACGGCAGTTTGTTTTTCTGTATTGTCAGTTTTCTTACAATCCTACTGCTAACGCCAGTATCACATATTTTAGGTTTTCTTTACAATAGAACACCACTTAATATCGGAATTACTGCCTTAACACCAACACTAGCTAATCTAACTATAACTGCCAAAATCTTACTTTATTGTAAGCCTATTTTTCACTTACATAAAATTCATTGTTGTCAGGAGAGAACTCCATTCCAACTAGTCATGAGGGATCCAGACAGACGGAGGCTCTGCCATGTTCTACACACAGTTTACACAGCTTCCCAAAATGCTCTGGACATTCTGTTGGCATCACCTGGAATATGGAGAAAAGAAGATATAGGGAATTCAGGCAGAACATTTTATGAATATGCCTAAAAATTATACATGTGTGTATATATATATACATACATAGATATAAACTTTCTCTGTATCATCAGAAAGAAGAACTCTATTACCTAGCCATAACTAACCACCACTTGGCATGCTAAGAAATGTTTCTGGAGATGGCCCAGGAAGAAGATCAAGCAAATTTGCTAAATCCATCAACCTTGCCATTTACATGATGACTCATGGACTTGTTGGGAAATCTATCATTTAATATCATGCCTGAAAGTAGAAGTTTACTTTGACTTGGGGGAAAACTATATATATTCTTCTGTGTCTCATGTGAATGCAAGCTGCTTCTCAATTCCTTGCTGATAGGGATGGAAATTAATACATTTGTTATATAAATGGCTGGCTACTACATGCCAGAGACTGTCTTAATCTGCTCCATGAAAATACTACTTTCACCAGAGCAGCTGCAATTTCGGTCACTACTTGGGCAGTAGTTAACTGTCATTCATTTTAGACCACCTAGTTTCTGTAGAGATCAGACTAGTGAATTAAATGGAGATTTAACAAGGACCACCCTTGAATTCTTTAAATGTCTAAAAGTATGGTATTACTCTTCCCCATAGGTTATGGTGTTTATTTTGATTTTGCTCTCTGGGCCATGAATAAAGAGTTCAGAGGAGGGGCCAGATTTAGAGACTTCCAATGGGACTTCCCTTCTACAAGATCTATTACCTCACAGATCCAGGAGGAAATGTGAGTGCTCTGCTAATTGTCAAATCTTTCTCTTCCAATTATACACTGGGGGATCAAAGAAATAACATCCCTGTAGGCCCATGGATCAGGTAGACTCACAGTAAGCCAAAGGTCCATTTATTACCCATAGGGGGTCATTGCTGCACTTGGGGTCCCCAGACACCAATAAAAATCAATCTCTGTGCTAAACTATCCTAAATTATCAGACCATTTCCCTGTCCCCAATACAAGTTATCCTACTAAATATCTACAGGCTCATTTTAGGAAAGATGCACAGAATTACTACTGTTTGAATTTAGTATGGTGTTGTGAGGTCTTTCATCACAAAATGCCAATCTCTTTTTCAATAAATGCATCATGAGCCTCAGAATTGGTCTAAAATAAGCTAAAATTATTAGATAATGCTAAAATGGTTAGATACAAATAAATTTCCTAAGAGAATTTAGTTTCTATTTCAAATTATATTTTTTTGTCTTTGTGTCTATAATTTGAGAAAGATGTCTACTCACCCTGCAAACATGTAAATTCCAATTGATACAAAAAATGATAATCTTCAGGTCCTCACAGAATAAGACCACAACTGTCTTAGAAAAGTATCAAATTGGTCCTTTTTATTGACAACTCATGCCATTGCTTATTAATGTCAAAATAACTCAACAGAACTCCATCTACCATCTAAGAATAACTAACCTTCCAATGATCAGAGGAGTTATAGATATACGACTAATATAAAAATTTGCTATAGAAACTGGAAAAATGTAGAATATCACCTTTTGTGCAGTAAAAATCAAAGAAATTGTTGCTTTTTATGCTGGTGTTAAAGGGTAATAATTAATTTTCTTATCTTTATTGGCCCTGCTGCTGAAACAGGACCTGATTTTACCCTCATGGTTTTTTTGCTGCTTCATTGTGGCATTTGGTCAGGCATTGCTTAGTGAATTTAATTTTCAGTCTTCATGGGATAGCATTCTACGGTGATATAGAGTAGTTCTATCCTCCCCCCTAGCCAAAACAAAAATTTTGGTAAATGTTTTATTCTCTTTTAACTAAATGGAAGTCAGTCTCTCATAGCTGTATGCTACTTAAGCCTATAAATGAGAGTTTAAAATACAGTGGTTATTAATTTTTCCTGAAAGAAAAATTAATGGTTATTAATTTGGAAAATATGTTATGAGAAACGAGCTAATAAAACTGCATTCTCCATTAAAAGATTTGAAAATTTTTAGGTACTTAGAATCACTTTTTAGAGAAAATTTCATGGAAAAATAGTCCATTTGCTGACATGATCTCCTTTCTCTAGGCAAATAAACTGTGTATCTAGATTAAAGTGCTATTATCCAAGCCCCTCCAAAATGCAGTATAATCTGTTAGTTTCAATATAGTTTTCAGATGAAGGAAAAGAAGTTGAAAAAAATGTAGGTTCTATTACTTTTGCTATTTTGGCTCTTTTACTAACATGCCATGAACAGAAACTGGCTATCTGATATGAACTGAAAATCAGTCTTGTTTAATTTCATAATATGCAATCTAGAATCATTTTGAGTTGATTTGGGCAAGGAACATCATGAAAACAAAGACCAGATTTGGGGGAAATACTGATCATTTCCTCTCAGGTTCCTGATATAATTTAAGGTAAGGAATTAGTAAGAGATTGAGGGAATCCTTTAAAAAATACATAGAATGAAACAAATATTTTTTAATTGTCACAGTGTTAGACAAAGCAAAATGTGAACCTCAGGATGGCAAAGGAGACCCTTTCAAAGGATTGTCTGTTTCCCAAATTACTTTTCTCTCCCATTAAGTTTCAAGAAAATGGCATTCTTATTTCTGGCAAGTTCAAGTGAATTCTATTTGGGGTTAGTTTGCAATACTCAGATTGCTTCAGGGCTCACTATTATTGGAATTCTGCTTCCTCAGTAGGGCTGCAATAAAATGCCTATCCCCTTGAAGTAGCAGTTGTCAAAGAAACAGGACCTTACCATCCAACCAGCATTATGAGGAAATTACAGACATAACTTAGTCCTCTTACACCTTCTTAGTTAATTCAAGATTATATTAGGGTCTTTGACTCATAGGAAAAAATGACATCTTTGGGCAGTCTTGATCTCCTGTGCTGAGGCATCCAAATGGGTATTTAGGGAGGGCTTCATTAGTAACGTGGCCCTCAGCTCCATATGCATCCTGATGACATTCAGATTTATCTTTTCCCTCCCTTAAGACATTAGTGGGGAAGATGAAAAATGAACAGTCTTTGTCAAACGCATGGTCCTTAAGAGTTCTCAGAAAATAAATGTGGTGTTTCCAAAATAAGAACTACCTCTGATATAAGAAGATAAACTGTTGCTTCCATCTAGTTGCTCTCATTCCCACCCTGTGCACTCTTCCTTTGCTCTTTCAATCATTTTCCTTCAGTATAAATGAGAGATATTAGATGACTGATTTGACATTATCAAAAGAGAGTAAACTATATGAAGAAAAAAAAAAGAGTGGTTATTTCCCAGGTCTAGCACAATTGATTGAGTAATCCAATGTAAGAAAAGAAAATAATTTATTGTATATGTTGGGATGATTTTAGATGCAAGTCACAGAAAATTCAACCAAAAACAAGCAGCTGTGATTTTCTTCTCAACTCAGTTGTTGCTGATTTAGGATCTGCAGTTTAATACCACTGGAACTAGGATCTATGAGATTTCTTTCACCGTTCACTCATTTTCAAGGTGACTGTTGCCATTCCAGGTATGATTTACACATTCAAAACAAGAAGAGGAGTGACTACCAACAGATTTGTGTATTTCCCCAGAAAGTTCTTGTTGACCAAAACCAGGTGACATGGCCAATGCTTGTTGCAAGGAGGCTGCAAAAGTGAGTATTTCACTTTCCTGATTTCTATAGTAAGAGAAGATGAAAAAGAATGACTCTATCAATAATGGATTCAGGGCAGCAATCAACAGTCCAACCATATCCTTGTGATGTTTTCAACTATTCAGTCATAAAGAGTGCCACCATATAATTTATCTTTTGGGATACTTTTGGAAAGAAAAGAAACTGCTAGTAATTATGCCAAGACATCAGGACCTAACTGGAACTATTCTGGAAAAAATTGAAATATATATATTGTCATCCTGGTCACAGACAAAATATTTTGAGAAATTACTCCTCTACCTTCAACATTTTGACCAAGAAATGGAATCTCTGAATTTAGGGTCTCCCAGTGTCCCTCTCCTTTTAGCAGTTCCATCTGCTGTCAGTCAGTTTTGAAGAAAGAGCACTTCTTTAAAAGAGCACTTGTTTATGAAAGCCTTTGCTAGTGTTATTTGGCAAATAATACTCAGAGGTCCTTTCTTCCCTTGCTTCTGTGCAGATGAAGGCTTTTTAGAGAATCTGTTGCTTTGCATCTTTCCTGCTTGCCATTCTGCCTATGAATGAATATGATACTGCTCAACAAGGGAAAGAAAGACCTCAAAAATTATATATTTTTCTATTTACAGAGGATAAGACTGGTACCCCATCACCACCTTACTTATTTCATAGTGGGTTTACCAATCAAGATAGACCAGAAGTTTATCAATAATATAAAATGAAAACTCTCAGATCTCTTGACTTTTCATTCCTGACCTTACATATTTATTCATTCATATAAGGGCAACAACACAATCCAGGAGAAATTTTTGTGCTTGGCTTTGTGGTTATAAAGTCCTACAGGGTTATTTCTAATCTTATAGTTAGAAATAGTTTCTGATGCCAAAATATGTTACAGGAATACTAATAAATGTATGCCTTTACTACCTTGAATTCTACTTATTTTTGTCATCTTTCCAATTTGATTAAGCTATTAATTTTCTTCTGTGTCACTTTCAGTTTCCAAACTTTATGCTGTAAACAAAATGCAAGATTGTTATTATTATTATCTTGTATAGCTTTTCCTGGTTTTTGAAGGAATACATAATTGTTGAAAAAAAAACAAATATCACAGAAATAAAATGGTATAAGTTCAAAGTTCTCTATAATGATAAGCCTTCACCACCACCTTGGCAAATCTCAGTAAAAACTGCTGCTAACATTGTATATCTATACACATACACAAATTCATATATATATACAAAAAAACACATACTATTATATATATCAATGCATTACTAACTTATGCACGTATTATGACTAGAGAGCATACACACAGCTAATTTTTTTATTTTATTTAAGAGTCTATTAATATATCTACATCTTTCTCTTTAGTGACTGAATTGTGTGCTATCATTATCCCTAGGAATGTGAGAAATACTGAAGATATAGCAGTCATTGCAGATTGTGATAGTTTTTCTGGATGGAAAAATTAGGGAAACTTTACACAGCTATACTGGAGAAGTATTACACCATTATACTTTACAATGGACCAAAGTATACAAATAGACTGCATTATTCTCACAAAAGTATTATGAATTAAGATTTCTCCAAAAAATCTTCTATTTTCAGGGTGAGTATATAGATAACTTTGTATGAATGTCAGACTCTATGACTTAGGGATATTCTAAAAATAAATTTAATTGATTGTTTAATAGGGTAGATGTCACTTCAAGGATCTTTTGTTTTGAAAAAAAAATGACCAAATCTGTAGTCTAGACTTAATCACATACATTTAAATAAGTCTTTTTAATAGAATGCCAACATTCTTTACATATTTGATATTTTTCCCTACTGAATATACTGTTACATTGACTTTTCTCACAATGTTTCTTTAAAGCCTTCTCTCTCTCTTTTTGCCAATATTGAGAAATTAACTAATATGTGCTAATTAATGAAGCTAAATTAATCTTCTTTCTTGAAATCGGAACTATACATCCAGATTTTTATAGGTCATAACTAGGTAATGATTTCTTATGATTTAGAGATTAATCACTTCTAATAAAACTTGTATGGCACAAAAATCACATTTTCTATAATTCTTTAGTTCTTTTCTTCTAATTCCCCAAAGCATATACTGCATGAATACAAAATATATGCATTTATCTGAGGCTAATTCTATTTCTCTCACTGGGAAACAATCTTCCTCCAAAGTTCTTGATGTCATATTCCCTAGTCATGCAACACTTGATATGATATTGACTTAAGATCACACGGTAGAGTTTAGGGAAGCGCTACACATAAAATCCTCAAGTACAGATACTTAACTTCTTAGAATCAATTATAATGTGCTTTGGGTGAGGAGGGGGGGAGAACTAAGCATTGTTTGCTTTTTAATCTCTTCACTTAGGCATCCAAGGTCCAGTAATTGAAAGTGTGGTGCAAACATAAATTATTATTTATATTTTTAGAAATTACATAATTTATATAATAATTTATATAATATATAATTATAATATAATAATATAATATAATATATAATTTATATAATAAATTATATTTATTATTATTATTTACAGATTAGTATACTAAAACCTATACTTAGCCCTGAAAGTTGCAGCTCTCAAAGGATGACCCACAGAGCCAGAGGAGCCCCAGGAAACTTTCATTGACTCTGTAGAACACTTTCAGGGGTCCATAAGGTCAAAATTACTTTCATAACAAAACCAAAGCACTATTTGTCTTCATTATATTGAAGATATAAAAACCATGATAGAAAAACTACTTATACCTTACAATAAAGATAGTGAGTGGCATCAAATTTACTAGAGTCACTGTATTCTTCAACAACAGATTTGTAAATGCAAATTAAAACCACACTGAGATACCATCTTACACCAGTAAGAATGGCCCACATAAATAAAACAGACAACAAATGTTGGCGCAGATGTGGAGAAAAAGGAACTCTCTTACACTGCTGGTGGGAGTGCAAACTGGTCCAGCCACTATGGAAGACTGTGTGGAGGGCCCTCAAACAATTGAAAGTGGACTTACCATTCGACCCAGCAATCCCACTACTAGAAATCTACCCAGAGAACATGAAGACATTAATTCAAAAGGACACGTGTACGCGCATGTTCATTGCAGCCCTGTTTACAGTTGCAAAGAATTGGAAACAAATCAAATGCCCCCAAACAGATGATTGGCTAAAAAAAATGTGGTACATATACACGATGGAATACTACGCATCCATCAAGGAGGACAAACACATGTCATTTGCAGCAACTTGGATGGAACTAGAAAGACTCATATTAGCAGAAATAAGTCAAAAAGAAAAACAGAAGTACAGGATGGTCTCCCTTATATGAGGGATATAGGGAAAATCAAACAAACAAATAAAAAAAAATGAAAACAACCAATGGGACTGAACCATGGAGCAAGAGAAGGAGGGGGAAGAAGGCGGGGGAGGTGAAGAACCCAAAAGATCAGGATAGTTAACAAATGTTAGTGAAGTGGGAAAGCCCCAGGGTAAAAAAAACAAAAAATAAAAAAACAACAACAACAAAAAAAAAAAAAAAA
>PVHY01019705.1:0-26869 GCA_004024945.1 Uropsilus gracilis | reverse complement strand
GGTGAGACTATGATGCTGGAGTTATGGAAGACCACATAGCATATCCTTAAAAAATTAAGACATGAAAGCTGGGCCTAGTGGCATGTGCTTATAATCCCAGCTACCTAGGAAGCTGGGGCTGGGGGTCACTTGAGTCCACAGGTTTGAGACAACCCTGGGCAACATAGCAAGATTTAGTCTTAAAAAAAAAAAAAAGAAAGACAAAATACTTCATGAGTCAACAATTCCTTTTCTGGGTATATGAACAAAAGAATCGAAAACAGGGAGTCAAAGAGATGTTTGTACAACTATGCTCCTAGCAGCATTATTCACAATAGACAAAATGGGAAAGCAACCTAAATGCCCATTTGCAGAAGAATAATGAACAAATGTAGGAATATTATTCAGTTTTTAAAAGGAAAAGAATTCTGAAACTCTACTTCCAAATGCACAAACCTTGAGGATATTACTTTAAGTGTTCCACAAAGGATAAAACCTGTATAATTTTACTTTTGTACGCTCTGTAATAGTCAAATGCATAGGACAGAAAATAAAATAGTGATTGCCAGGAACTGGAAGAAGGGATGTGGGAATTTACTATTTAATGGTACAGTTTTTACTTGGAATGAGGAAAAAACTCTGGAGAAGGATGGTTGCACAACTTAATGCCACTGAATCCACAAATGGAAAGAATAAAGATACATTTGTGGCCGGGCATGGTGGTGCATACCTGTAAGTGGCAGTCTAGGAAGCTGTGGTGGGGGCCAGAAATCATGGTTCCAGTCCTTCTGGGGGCATGTAGTGAGATCTAGTCCCAAAAAAATAGCTGAGTGTGCGCACCTGTAATCCCAGTTACCTGGGAAGCTGTGGTACCCCAGGTAACATGAGCCTGCGGTTCCACAGGCAAAAATAGCAAGACCTAGTCTAAAAATAAAAAAAATTTAAAAAAAAACCACATTTGTGTTTGAAAAATCAGCGTACAATAGCTCAGATATTTGATTCATAGTAGGACTTAGGCTATCACTGAGAATGTTTTCCAGTCATTTATTTACCAGTTCTGAGTAGTCTGATGTTCTGGCTTTCTGATGTTTCTGATGTTTCTGATGTTCTGCTCCTATACAAACCTAAGTTAGCACATAAGCAAAAGGAGCCACAAGAGGCAACTATGGTTGTGATAACTCAGCCAGCTGGTGCCTAGAAGCAGAGGTTACAGGGGTGCAGAACAAAGTTCCACAAATCTGAATTTTGAACATAGAAGGAGTCGCAATAATGATGACACATCCAGGTAAATGAAGGGAATACTTTTAGAGTTTCAACAACTGTTTAAATTTTGCACTTTGACTTGTTAAAGGAATTAAGCTCCAGTTACCTGAAAAATTCACCAACAGTCACCAAAATCAAGAAGTTTATTCTCTGCTGTGTGAAATAAAGGAATGGTTCCTTGTTCATATATTTGCAGTCATTTGGGTGACCCTACACTGAAGTCCACCTTGGTATAGTCACTGTCCGAAGCTTCACCAAACTGCTTTCTCTGCAGATGGGTGCTTTTGAGTTCCAGATCTGGGCCTCTGTCCTGTTGCACCAGAGTCCTCATTAGAGATCCCAGGGTTACAACCACAGGAGGAGCAGAGTCCCCCAGGTCACCAGAGGCTCCTCCAGGGCCTTACTGTTAGAAGTGCTTCACACACACATTGAGATTACAAATTGCACACTTACCCTCCAACCCTTTCAAAGGTAATCTGTCTTTCTCCTTTCCATTTGAATGGCAGATTATTTACCACGAATAGTGCATGTTTTAAAAGTTCTCAGTGACACTTTTGGCTTGTCCTTAGCAAACACCAGAAACAGAACTAGAATCTCATTTAAGCTTAGATAACTTTCTTAGAGAAATTAGTTTTGAAATTCTGAGGGAAAAATAACCTCTTTTACCTCACAAAATGTAAATACTACACTTTGGCTGGAAGAGAGTAGAGGGATGGTGTGGAAGTATGCTACAGTTAGGCTCACAAAGGTTTGGAAAGTTCTGGTCAACCCAACAGACAGTTGATTCTTTCCAGGATTCTCAGGACAGCACTCACCTGAAAGGATCTTCCAGAAACCTCATTTCCTCTTAACAGGAGCATTTTATATTTTGTGTATATATTTTCACTGTAAAACCATTGATAAAAACATGTGTTTGCTTCTAGAATGGAGATAAACGTTGAGATAGTTTGAGCTAATTTGTACACTCGCCAGTCTCTAGGCAAGGCAAGTCATCTACTTAAATCCTAGCTTCGGAGGATGAGAGGTTGCAGCGTTACTTATCTCACACAATAACCTATTAGTAACCAAACCAGAATGCACAGCAAGCAAGTTATTAATATTTCACCCAGTTCTAATGCAACTCAATCTACCACTGCCTCTTTTCCCAGGATTAAATACACCTGACTTAACGAAACACTGTAGAGTTTCAATTCAGAAGGTTTGGTTTCCAGTTCCAGGGCAACCACTTCTCAGGTATGTAACCTTAGACAGGTCGCAAAGCCTTTCTCACGTGTAAAATGTTTGCTAATATCTGCCTTAATCTCCCCTGGGGTTATTGTGAAAATCAAATGGAGTGACACAGCTTTTGTGTTTAAATTAATTTAAAATTTTTCATGTCAAAGGTATTGAAAAAATTGAACTTATCAATGTTTTAACTTACAGACTGTTTTACAGTTTAATGTATCCAAGATCAGATGCCTCCCTTTTTTTTTTTAATTCAGGAAGAACTTGTAATATGGCCCCATTTCAATCAAATTGAAAACTGGGTTTAAAACACTGCTTTTCAGAGATAATAAGGAGATTGGAACCCACACTTCTAACTGTTCACCTGACTTGCTTTGTTCTGGTAAAGTTCTTCCTGTTAAGCTTCCAATATACACAGTGGAATAATAAACTCACATTAATATAGATGATTGGTGATTTTCACCTTGTGTCCAGACTCTTCAAGAATGAGAAGATAGTTTCAGTTTTCAAGCAAATGATGTTGGTAAAATGATTAACTGGCTCATGTCCACCTTGTTCTCTCTCTCATGAGCAGGCTCATCTTGCTGTTGTCCATCTGCGTTTTTTCTCCTCAGGCCAGCTCTTCATTCAAATTTGCTTTCTGCTAGGACTGTCTCTCACTATCTTACATTATTGAAAAATGTTAGTGTGGTTTTATAGTCTCCTTTATAGTCTTGGCTATGTTTAGCCAAGAATTTTAAACCTAAGGGTCAAAGGACATTGAAGTGTCCTTTGAGCTTTTCTTACAGATCTTGCTGCTTCCTACATGACCTCTAGGGAAGTGTGTGACCTCTGTCTTACTCTCCTCAGGTATTTTTGGCTGCCCACTCTGCCTCTTTTATCTTCCTGCCTCTCTTTGCCTCCCGTCACCTGCCTGACCTCCAACCTGTGCCCCAAATCTACTCCCTTGTAGTATCTAATTCTTTCTAGTGATCCAGATTTGAAAGATGTCAGAAAATGAAAAGTAACATTTTAGAAGAGAGCAACCCAAATGATAGATGAATGCATTAAAAAAAAATGTAGTATATATGTCATAGAATGTACTTCAGCCTTAAAAAGGAGGGAAATTAGCTGGGCACAGTGGCGCATACCTTTAATCACTGCCTATGAAATGTGAGACTGAGGCTAGGAATGGTTTGAGTCTGTGTGTTCAAGACCCACCTGGGGCAACATCGTGAGACCTAGTCTCCAAAAGCATAGCTGGGTGCGATGGCAATGCCTGTAATCATCGCTACCTGGGAGGCTGAAGCTGGGGATCACTTGAGTCCTGGGTACCTGGGGCAACCTGAGCCTGCGGTTCCCTGGGAACAAAGCAAGACCTAGTCTCAAAAAAAAAAAAAAGAGGAGGGAAATTCTGGCACATGTTCCAAACAAGAATGAATCGTGAGGACATTATATAATAAGCAAGTACTTATTCCTTTTTAAGAATATCATATTTTATTCCATTTTTATAAGATTGGCTTGGCCAGTAAATTATATATTTCTTTCTTTCTTTCTTTCTTTGTTTCTTTGAGACTAGATCTTGCTATTTTTGCTTGTGGAACCGCAGGCTTACGTTGCCTGGGGTACCACGGACTCGAGCAATCCCCAGCCTCAGCTTCCCAGGTAGCTGGGATTACAGGCGTGCGCTACCACGCTCAGCTATTTTTTGGAACTAGGTTTCTCAGTGTTGTCCGAAGCAGGACTCCCTAGTTCCTGCCGCAGCTTCCTAGGCTGCCACTTACAGACATGCACCACCGTGCCCAGTCAAATTATTTATTTATTTCTAACCCACAAATCAACAGAAATTATAAGTGGATGCGTAAGATCTAAGTACCTAGTGAGAATGTAATTGCACTGGTAGCTTAAGCTTTAGTGATTACTTTTAGCAATTCACAGATCTGTTACTCTTCTCTCTACAAAATGTCTGTCTTCAAAATTCTCAGCTATCTTTGAATCTTTTTAGAAAAATAAGATAGTTTTGTTGTACTTTACTACTTCCATCTATAAATTCATCTGTCTTCAAAGGTAAATAACACTGGCAGAAGCCCCAAGTTCAGTTATTTGAAATGCCTTTATACAGACATGAAGACAAATGCTTGATTTAATTTGGTCCAGTACTGCTAACCTTATTTGAAGGTTGTCTGTTCAGTGAAAAAACTTCTTTGACAATGAACCATTCATTCACATGTGATTGCTGCAGCAGGAGAGAATGACCAGTTCTTCAAAGTAGATTTTCAAAACAAGAAATTAGCCTTTTGGAGGCAAGAAAGACTGGGATCAGGTAGGAGGTAGGAAATTAGATCTAGATTAATTGAACTTGGGCCAAATGGGATCTGGAAGCCAATTCCAAACTGACATCTTTTATCTGAGTTTTAAACTTGGTGACCACTTTCTCACTAAATTCATAAAGAGCCACATCATACTGAACACAGTGGATACTGATGAAGATTTCATCTGATCAGTATGGCAGATGGAGTAAAAACTGAGTGGGTTAAGGAAACTTTTTTGCCCTGTCAATTTTGATGGTGGAAACAGACACAGATGTGGAAGGAGAGTAACTATTCATCTACTGGAGAAGACAATTTTTCCTCTAGCATTGTCTACATGTATAGCATTGTTCTTCTGGGTTGAACTCTCCTTAATCTAAAACAACCATATTCTGGGAACTCATGATGAGAATAATATACCTTATTAAAAAAATTAACAATGGATCTTTAAGTAGGAAGAGACTGATTTTTGGATGATAGTGAGAGACAATTCTGGCAGAAAGTAAATTTGAATGAAGAGCTGGCCTGAGAAGAAAGAACACAGATGGAGAACATCAAGATGAGCCTGCTCACAAGAGAACAGGCAGATCAGCCACTCACTCATCACTTTACACACATCTAATACTTGAAAACTGAAACTGTCTCTTCTCATTCTTAAAGAGTTTGTTCTTAAGGTGAAAATTACCTACCATCTACATTAATGTGAGTTTATTATTCCATGGTGCTTACTGGAATTCTTTACTAATCCAAGAAACACTTTCACAGACAACTAGCCCATTGTTCATTATAGGAACTTCCAAGTCTTGAAATAGAAAACCAACAGTTTATGGCCAAAGATTTTTTGAAACCTTTTCTCAAAATCTTTGTCTTCCCAGAGGAGATGATCTACAACAGCCATTCACAGATGCCTGTATCCACAGAGAAACTTCTTCACTGATACTAGCTGGGGATGAGATCCCCTAAATCTGATGCCAGAGCCATAAGGTAAAGCAGCCAAAACAACAGAGATGGGATCGGAAGGGACAGCCTCCAATGAGAAAGCATGGAAAGACCACAAATAAATATAGACTGGCTCCCCAATGCAATCTTTTTTTTTTAAATTTTTTAATTTATATATATTTCACATCATTTCAGTCCCTGGGGGTTACCCACCACCTCCCCTTCCCACCCAGCTGGTCCTCATTCTCCCCTTGTGCAGTTTCATTTGGTTGACCATATATTAGTGAAACCATTTGGTTTCTGTCCCTTTCTATCTGGCTCGTTTCTGCTGGAATGATTTCTTCTAGGTACATCCAGGTTTCCATAAATTCATTAAATTTGTCATTTTTAATTGATGAGTAATACTCCATTGTGTATATGTACCACATTTTTTTCATCCATTCATCTGTTCTGGGGCATTTGGGTTGTTTCCATGACCTTGCAATTATAAATAGTGCTGCAATAAACATGCGAGCACAGGTGTCCTTTTGTACCCACATTGAGGTCTCCTTTGGGTAGATTCCCAGAAGTGCGACTGCTGGGTCAAATGGTAATTCCATTTTCGTTAGTTTGAGGGTTCTCCATACTGCTTTCCATAGTGGCTGGACGAGTTTACATTCCCACCAGCAGTGTAAGAGTGTTCCTTTCTCTCCACATTCATGCCAGCACTTGTTGTTGCCTGTTTTTTTGATGTGGGCCATTCTTACTGATGAAAGGTGGTATCTCATTGTGGTTTTGATTTGCATTTCTCTGATTGCTAGTGATATTGAGCAATTTTTCATGTGTCTGTTGGCCATTTGTATTTCCTCTTTGGAGAAATGTCTTTTAGTTCTTCTCCCCACTTTTTGATTGGGCATCTTGTTTTGTTTTTGTTTAGTTGTGTGAGTTCCTTGTAGATCAGTGTTATTAATCCCTTATCACTCTTTTGGAGGGTGAAAATTTTTTCCCATTTGGTTGGGCTTCTTTTAGTTTTTTCTGTTGTCTCTTTTGCCGTGCAGAAGCTTTTTAGTTTGATGAAGTCCCAATGCAATCTTAAGACTGAAAACCTACCAGCAAGGTTTGCCTAGTTCCAACAACACAATCCCTCACCCAATGAAAGAACACTGCCACGGGAAAGAAAGAGACTAATGGACTTAACATAGACTAGCAAACAACAAAGAATGGGGTGGGAGAGAATGGAGGGGGGACCATTTAAAAAATAGTAAAAAAAATCTGTGTCTTCCTATTTCAATCAATACTAAACCACTATACAGTCTTTACCAACTGTACTCAATTTCTACACTGAAAGACTTGCTTAAACCAAAAATGCTTAATGTTAACATATGACTAAGGGATTTTCTGAGACCCCCCCAAACTTGCATGCTATGAAGAGGTCCAGCCATCCATGCACACAAAGGCGAAGTATACTCTTAGTGTGAAAGAACATTAATAAAATTAATGTGCATAGAGAGAAAAGAAAAGGTATTACTAGTCAGAGTCCCCCAATAAATCACATAAAATTGCCTATCCCCTGTAGGCAAATGCCCAGCTGAACAAAGTTAACCCAAAGCTCAGGACCAAAAACTTGCCACATGTTTAAAGTATCTTTCAGTTGGGAACCATAGAAAAGGGACTCTGAAGCGGGTCCCAGAAAACTGAGACAAAAGGAACACTATATCAAGGCAATGGCTGCCATTATCAGCCTCCCCGTGTATCTCTCACCCACCATGTCTTTTTCAGGTGTCTCTATGTGTCTTAACTCCATGCATCTCTTTCAATGTCTCCTTCCTAGCAGACAAGGGTGCCAATTAGGCCACAGAAGTAAGAGGTCTTGCCTTTATTTTTCCCCATATGCCTTCCATGCTAATGAGCTTCACCTGGCTGCTCAGTTGTGCCCTTAGTTCCTGGCAGATAGTCGGAGGCAGCTGTAAGTAAGTGGGGGAAAGGAAAATGATAGTTTTCCCTTTTATGGAACTGTCTCTATAACATTAATTCTTAATAAACTCCAACCTTACTTTTTCTCCTCAAAAATTCCACCAAACCTCAGTTGAAGCAGTATGCTCTCTTCCCACAGTAAGCAATATATTCAATTTTGTTTCACTGGATTGTGCTGGTATTTTTTGGGGATCCAGCGTTCTACACATTAACATGTACAAACATAAGAATGTTAATGATAACCCCTGTTGTCAATTTAATGGGTGAAAAACAGAATATTTTGCATAGTAATCCAGTGCTTTACCATTTATAAAACACTTTCCTATATATTATCTCTTGGGTCTTTTACCAACAGAGGTAAGTAACTATTGATATCATGATTTTTTTTTACCCATGAAAACAGTTCAAAGATGATAAGTGAGTCACCTATCATCTTTAAATGAATTTGAGGTGGAACAGTCAATTAAAAGGAAGAGTGGAATTTTTATAGTAGGCCTTTTGATTTCAAAAGCAAACTGTAAATTACAACATTTCAATTTAAATAAGAGATCAAACGTTTTGCAAATCAAAACCACAATGAGATACCTTATACCAGTAAGAATGGCCCACATAAAAAAAAAACGGCAACAAGAGCTGATGTGGATGTGGAAAGGAACACTGTTACACTGCTGGTGGGAATGTAAACTGGTCTAGTCACTATAGAAAGCAGTGTGGAGGATCATCAAACTAATGAAAATGAAACTACCATTTGACCCAGCATCGCTCTTCTGGGAATCTACCCAAAGGAGACCGCAATACTTACACAAAGGGACACCTGTACTCAAATGTTTATTGCAGCACTATTTATAATTACAAGGACATGGAAACAACCCAAATGTCCCAAAACAGATGAATGGATAAAAAAGATGTGGTATATATACACAACGGAATATTACTCATCAATTAAAAATGACAATTTTGATGAATTTGAGATAACATGGATGTACCTAGAAGAAATCATATTAGCAGAAACAAGTCAGAAAGAAAGAGACAGAAACCAAATAGTTTCACTAACATATGGGACATAGGAAAAACAAACAAAAGGTCAGAAGGAAAAGTTAAAACAAGCTAACAACTAAACTAAAGTATACAACTGGGGTGGGAGGATGAGTGGGAGCGGTCAGGGATGGGAGGTGGTGGGTGAATCCTGGGGAATACAAAGATGTGAAATATATATATAAATTATTAGGGAAAAAAAACCATGAAACATGTCCTTAAATCTCAAAGAGCCAAACTGTGTTAGTTTGCTAGAACTATTGTAACAACACCGCAAACTGAGTAACTTAGAACAACAAAAACCAGTCTTACAGTTTTGGCTACATGAAGTCTAAAATCAAGGAGTTAGTAAGGTTGGTTCCTTCTGAGGGCCATGAGGGAGACTCTATTCCATGACTCTTGGCCAGCGGTGATTTCTGGTAGTTTTTGGCATTCATTGACTTCTGTTTCGTTGCCCTGATCGCTGCCTTCATCTCACATGGCATTCTCCTTGTGTGCATTTATCTCTGCCAAATTTTACAAGGTCATATTGGATAAAGGGCCTATCTTACTCCAGTCTGTCTTCACCTTAACAAATTACATCTTCAATGATTCTGTTTCCAAATAACGTCACATTCTGAAACATTGGGGTTAGGACTTTAGCTCATAAATTTTGAGGGAAGATAATTCAGTTTGTTTATTATTTATTTATTTGTTTGTTTATTTATTTATTTGAGACTAGGTCTTGCTATTTTTGCCCGTGGAACTGCAGGCTCACTTTGCCCATGGGGCCACGGACTCAAGCAATTCCCAGCCTCAGCTTCCCAGGTAGCTGGAATTATAGGCATGTACCACCACGCCCAGCTATTATTTGGGGCTAGGTCTTGTTGTGTTGCCCTGAGCGGGACTCAAACTATGATCCCCAAACCCAGGAGCAACTCTATAAGCAGTCGCTTACAGGCATGTGCCACTATGCCCAACTAGATAATTCCATTTATAACATGAGTAAATATATATATAGAAAATTTGCCCCACCTGTTTGCAAGTCCAACAGTTCATAAAAGGTGCTTTTATTCCAGTAAGTCTTTGGACTAGACAGTAAAATTTGCCATAGTGTAGACACAGTTTAGGGTAATACATAGTTTAGGGTAAATACATTTTCTGGGCTACCATGTCACTGATTTTATTTTATTCTCAATAATAACGAATCAAATATACTTTATGAATTATTGAGCCAAACGCAAGCCTAGAAGCCATTGCTTGTATTCAGTTTAAAGGGTACAGCCACTTCGAATGTATTTTGAGAATGCAAACAGCAAATAAATTGTGACCACTGAAGAGCCTAGTTCAGTCTGGTGCATGCTGTGCTCTTACTGTTAAAAATGGGCTTGTGCAAAAATATACTTTAAAGAAAATAATCTATTTTAGTCAAGAAAAGTAGACAGAAACATAGTCTGCTCTTAGATTGGGTGAATTTATTTTGGAAACCTTTTTTGCTTAAACATTCGAAGGCTAGTCCCAGAAGAAAACATTCTAAAAGGGTTTGCCTAATTCATTTACCAACTATGAAAATACCTACCAATCCATGTCATCAGTGCTTTAAAAAGTATCAGTGAGCACAGCTTAAAGGGGTTGGTCTTTTTCTTTCTCTTCTGTTTAGTCAGTTTTGATGGAAATCTTTGTTTTGAGAGGCAAAAGTGTATTTGCTCACTGGAAACATGTGTTTTGAGTCAGTGGATCAGGCAGTTGTATGGATATACTGATTTTGGCTTATATGCATAGTCAAACATTACATAAATGCATACACATGCAAAACCTATCTGCAAGTTAGAATCTATAATCATAAAAGAGATACATATAAAACTTAACCACTCAACTTAAGAACTCTGACATTATTAGAACTCTGCCTACCCCTGTCTTCCAGGGGTAACTACCATCTTAAATTTGTCATATCTTTGCTTTTAAAAAGAAATTTTGCCGCATATGTTGTTGTCTTGTATGTTATTTTGTTTTGCTTTATTGTCTCCAGTTTTATAAAAAGGATACAGTGTATGTAGTCTACTTGACCAGTTTTTTTCTCTCTTGTGTTTATAAGATTTACCTATTATTCCTCAATCCTTTTCATTGTTATGAATCATGTTGTTCATTGTGTTAATGCTTTATGATTTATTTCTCCATCTTCCTGGCAACGAATATTTGAATTATCTACAGTTTTCTCTCTTGTGCGTAGTGAGCATTCTATACCTCTCCTGGTACCTACGTCAAAAGGTTACTCTAGGTCACTGGTTTTTAAACTTTACAAAAATGTAATACTTTCTACACATACAATAAATGTATTTCCCAAGTTCAATAAAACTTTTAATAACAACTCTACAAACATGGGTGCACATACTGATATGAAACAATTTATGAAAAAAAATATGCTTACAAGAGCACTAGACCAGACTAACTTGTTAGTCTATTGCATTTAAGTTTGTTAAAGATCTCGGCAGTATACCATGAAATTGGTTTCATAACTCATTAATAAATACATGTTTGAAAAAGCCTGATCTTGAATTTATGCCCCAGAATGAAACTGCTATGTCTTTCCAACTAAACATCAAATTGTTTTCCAAAACAATTTTACCAATTACATTTTCACTAGGAATGTGAAAGAATTCTTGTAGCTTTCCATCTTCTCCCACACTTGCTATTGTCAGAGTTTTTACTTTTTGCTAATCTGTTTGGAGAAAAATGATATTGCACTGTGGTCTGCACTTGCAATTCTCTGAAGAAATTTTAGCTCATGTATCTTTCTGTTATTTATTCACCTTTTCTTTGAAATGTCCATTCATGCCTAATTTTCTATTGTTTTTTTTTTTTTGTTTTTCTACAAGGTATTTACCGAATAATTTGCATCCCAACCCACAGTGCTTTGCTCTTTGTAGTCCACGATACTGATGGATCATTAATCCTTGGAAGATGGGTTGAGAGTCAAAGAACTTGATTTGATCTGGGGGTATTTAAGAGAGAATTGCTTCTTCATTTTGTTTTTGGTATGGAGTTGAAGCTTTATGTTTACTTTTACTGAAACACATCCATATCCAAGTTCTTTCCTATCCAAATCAGCATTTGCTATTTAGAAGGTATAATAGCTGTTCAAGGCAATTTGGAAAGAGCTGCCAATCATTCGTCACAGATCCTGCTTGAGGAGCTGCAACCCACCCCTCCTTCCCCACCACATTTCTTTTCTATTCCAAGTGAACATTTTGCTCTTCTGCCCCTTTACCATTGGCATTATGGACCTCTCTGCATTGTCCATGCAAACTATGACAATTCTAGGAGAAGGGAGAACAAGAAGATTTAAAAAAAAATCTGTTCCTAGAAAGATTGTATGAAGTTCAGTTGTCCCACCAGATGGGACAATTCACTTCCAAATTGTTATAAGGGTCTATACTCAGTTGCCATGTATGTGATCTGCAGCCCTGTTCCGTAACAGTCAGTAAATCCAAGAATTTTATAGAGTTGAAAGAAGAATCAGTTCGAGGATTTGCATCCTTTTTGAGAGAGAAACTGCTTTTGGACTTATGAAATCTTGAGATTACAGAGATTTGGGGTGCAAGGTGGGGACACGTTTTACACAGAGAAGGCATACTGCTGTGGAGAGGGCATCTCTCCATGCCAGGATTCAGAGCAAACTTCGCAGAGCAGAGGGAGGAAGAGCCCATGTAAGCTTCGCTTGCTCAAAGCAGCCATGTAAGTTCTCTAACAAGTCCAACTTTGGGATCTTTTCTTTGTGAACCTCTATCCTGGTTCTACCTCCTCTGCTTGTGAAAGGAAACTGAGCCCAAATGACTTGTCCAAGGTCACCCAGTGACTGAGTGGCCAAACTGGGATGAGAACCCAGATATAACAGATGCTCCAATAATAATCATTTTGTTTCCTATGATTTTATTATAACACTGATGAAAAATTAACTGACTCCCACCTGGAATTTGCCCATTCTCCCTATGTGTGCATGTTTTTTTTCTCTGGATACTCAATTTCCTACTACATTCCAAACATATGATATGAGGCTCACTGGGTGCCTCTGTTTCCTCCTTGGAGTGAGTGTGGGTGTGGGTGTGAATGTGCCCTGCTATGGGAGGGTGTCCAGCCCGAGCTTGGTGCCTGCCTTGCACCCTGAGCCATAGACAGGCTCCTACCATCCATGACCCTGAACAGGAATAAGTGACTGGAAAATGCATGAATGAATGAATACAAATGATTGTTGACTAGTACAAGTGTTTAGAAGTATTTGGGGTATTTATTTAGAAATTTGCTGGTGTTTTTGTGAAAAAAAATGTGCAGTAGGAACTTAACAATTTCTATCAATTAGCCTAGTTTCATATATATATATATATATATATATATTTTTTTTTTTTTTTGAGACTAGGTCTTGCTATTTTTGCCTGTGAAACTGCAGGCTCACGTTACCTGGGGTACCACAGACTCAAGCAATCCCCAGTCTCAGCTTCCCAGGTAGCTGGGATTACAGGTGTGTACTACCACGCCCAGCTATTTTTTTGGAACTAGGTCTCGCTACGTGCCCCCAGTGGGACTCGAACCATGATCCCTGGCCCCAGCCGTGGCTTCTTAGGCTGCTGCTTACAGGCATGTACCACCATACCCAGCCTTATATATTGTTTCACTTAATGTCATAGTTCCTAAGGACCTATTGATAATATTAAATGAAGACTTACTGTGTCCCTGAAGAATAAGCTGTCAATGCAACATGAAAAAAAATTTTGGTGATATTTTACACTATAGTCTACGCCAACCAGCTCATCCAGAAATAAATATTTAGATCTTTTAGTCTTGGCCTATTGTTAGTTCTTGTGCCGCTGTTCAGATTCCTGACTTCCTTCCAAACTCTCCTGCCTTGAGCACTGCCCTTTATCTGAGGTGCACCTTCTCCTGCCTTGAGCACTGCCCTTTATCTGAGGTGCACTGCCCACTTCTTCCCTCTCTTTACTTAGCAGACCCAGTTTCTGTCTGATCTTACACCTTGGCTTCTTTCCTTTATCTGCCCATGCTTGTCATAGCACAGAACCCTTCAGGTATAAATCTATAAAATGTCAAAATAAACAGGACAGATTACTCAGAAGTATGATCTTTGACATCTAGCAGTAAGTGAGTAACAAGCCACAGGCTTGATATCTGAAAAAACCCACCACCTCCACTGTAAACACTTGGAGCCAAAATAAATGACGGTAGGAAAGGGACTGAATTCTCCTAAGAGGGTGTATCCTCTGTTATTCGTATACTTTTCCTGTCAACACCCTTCTGGTTGAAAAGAAATAAAAAAAGTTGTACTTGAGTTTCACTCTGGTCCTGTTCTAAGATCAAGCAGGAACTTTACTTTATTTCACTGCCTTCTGTAATTTTTTTTTTTTGCTTTCTGTTTATCTTTCCTTTCTCCCCTTTCCTTTTAAATTCAGATCATTTCACAGAGCAGGATCATAGCTAAAAATAAATCATCACTTTTTGGAGCCACTATGATATAATCTGCTGTATTCTTAGGTCTCCAGAGTCAACAGTCCAGATACACAGGCATTTAGATACACATCCCAGTTCACAAGCAACTTCTAGAAGTTTGTGATGTTGCTGTGGCCTGAGGCCTTGACTTTTCCTGGGGCTTTTCATCCATATGATCACTGTCCTTCTATATTATCGTTCATCTAGGGACATTTCCCACATTTGCTTCCTGGCAGTGATGCTCCTACCTCCCCATAAAAGTATTAGTGATTCTATTTTAAACAGAAGGAAACTGGAGCCCAGCAAAATGAGACAATAGATTGAATGACTGGGGAAGTTTCCAACCAAGTTAGAAATATGTTTTATATATATATATATATATATATATGTAGCACAAATCCAGGAACCCACACTTATATCTATATCTATATCTAAGATATAAGTACCAAAAAGGGATCGCCGTGCAGAGGATTAAATATGTGGGAAAAACAAATTTGGTGGTGTTGACCCAGGGTAGAACATATTGGAATGAAAAATAGAAAAACAGTGCTTTTACTGAACTTCATAATGCCAGCAAATTTGTGGTTTGGGTTAACCAGCTGGAATTCCAGAACTCAAGTTACTCAAATGTGGAAGGCCAAGGAAATTTCTGTTGGTTGGATGGGAAATCTTCAATGTCAGCATTTGTGTTCAATTGTACTCACTATTTGCAACCAGTGTATTAGTGACTTTCTTTCCATCTTAGGTCAATACAGAGCCCAGCCTGGACAGAAGATAAGAGGGAAAAATCTGTATTCATTGAAGGCTAAATGCAGTCACCAGGTGCCGAGAATGCAGACTATGTCCGTTCCCAATTAACTCCTATACCTGGCACTGAAAGACTTACAAGGCAAAGACTTACAAGGCAATGAAAGCATCACTCATTCATCATGAAGTCCCCAGATTCTGACTGTATTCCAATGCTCCACCTCCCCAATAACCTGGAAGTCTCTTAATGGCAAGGACTCCCTTATATTTTTTTTTTGCAGCTACAATGGGGAACATGTTAGTTTGCCTGCCAGTCAAGGTTCAGTTGGGGAAGTAGAAGCATGGCACTTCAGTACTTTTAGGTGATTGTGGGAAAAACTGGGGTAGTAGGGATGCCTGGGGAAGTTGGAGGGTCAGTTACACAAAGCATTTAATGTTTTATCACATACATGAAAGAACAATAATAATAATAATAATATGGCACAAAGAAACTTTTGGAAGTGATGAATGTTTATGACAGAGTGTGATGTTGGTTATTTACTTATCTACAGCTCATTTATTATTTTTTTTAATTGTTTATTATTTTATTATAAAATCAAATACTTTTTTGGTTTATCTTGAATATTAAGCAGTTGTCCATTACGTAATATGTGAATATTTTCTCCTATTCAGTGGGATATCTTTTAAAACTACTTATTTATTTATTTATTTATTTATTTTTATTATTATTATAAAGTTTATTCTGGTTGACAATTTAGGCCATAGACATGTACATGAAAATTCCATAAAAGGGATGAGTATGTGGGGGGTTAGGAGGGGTGGAGATGGGAGGAAGTGGTCAGGGAGGGAAGGTGGTGGGTGGTCGCCAGGAAATACAAAGATGTGAAACACATATATAAAAAAAGAAATAAATTAAGAAAAAAAAGTACAGAAAGTAAGAAGAATCAGTACAATTTCCACGCTGGGGAGAAGCAGCTTTCCTGCCTGCCTGGCACTACGCAGATGGTTCTCTTTTTCTTTCTCCATTCCATAATAACCCTGTCCCCTTTATTTTTCTCTTTTTTTAAATTTAATTTAAATTTTAAAAAATTTGCATATGTGTATATTTACATTTATATTACATTAGTCCATTATTGTGTACCCCGGGGCTTTCCCACTTCACTAACATTTGTTAACCATCCTGATCTTTTGTGCTCTTCATCTCCCCTATCTTCTTCCCCCTCCTCCTCTCTCACTCCATGGTTCAGTCTCATTGGTTGTTTTCATTCTTTCTTATTTGTTTGTTTATTTTTCCCTATATCCATCATATAAGTGAGACCATCCTGTACTTCTCTTTTTCTTTTTGACTTATTTCTGCTAATATGAGTCTTTCTAGTGCCATCCAGGTTTCTGAGAATGACATGTGTTTGTCCTCCTTGATGGATGCTAGTATTCCATCATGTATATGTACCACATTTTTTTTAGCCAATCATCTGTTTGGGGGCATTTGGTTTGTTTCCAAATCTTGGCAATTGTAAACAGAGCTGCAATGAACATGCGCATACAGGTGTCCTTTTGAATTAATGCTTTCATGTCCTCTGGGTAGATTCCTAGTAGTGGGATTGCTGGGTCAAATGGTAAGTCCACTTTCAATTGTTTGAGGGTCCTCCACACAGTCTTCCATAGAGGCTGGACCAGTTTGCACTCCCACCAGCAGTGTAAGAGAGTTCTCTTTTCTTTGCATCCACACCAACATTTGTTGCTGTCTGTTTTATTTATCTGGGCCATTATTACTGGTGTAAGATGGTATCTCAGTGTGGTTTTAATTTGCACATTCCTGATTATTAGTGATGTGGAGCATTTTTTCATAAGCCTATTAGCCATTTGTATCTCCTCTTTGGTGAAGTGTCTTTTTAGTTATCTCCCCATTTTTTGAGTGGGTTTTTTGTTTTGTTTTTGTTGAGCTGTAGGAGCTCTTTGTGGAACTTTGTTATCAGACCCTTGCCACTTGTCTGGAGGCAAGAATTTTCTCCCAGTTGGTTGGGTTTCTTTTTGTTTTGTTTATTGTCTCTTTTGCTGAACAGAAACTTTTTAGTTTGATATAGTCCCAGCTGTTTATGTTTTCCTTCATTTTTTTGCTGGCCATAGTTGTTTCCCCAAATGGATTTCTGAGGTGAAATTCATGAAGGGTTTTGCCCAGGTTTTCTTCTATGTATTTTATGGTTGCAGGTCTCACTTCCAGACCCTTTATCCATTTTGAGTTAATTTTTGTACAGGGTGTGAGGGTGTTGTCCTGATCCATTTTTTTTTTTTAATAAGTTTTGATCCAGTTTTCCCAGCACCATTTACTGAAGAGGCTATCCTTGTTCCAGGGTATGTTTTTTGCCCCTTTGTCAAAAATTAGTTGACCGTATATGTGTGGTTTTATTTCTGGGTATTCGATTCTGATCCATTGGTCTGTTTGTCTGTTTCTTTACCAGTACCATGCTGTTTTAAGTATCATGGCTTTGTAGTGTAGTTTGAAGTCTGGAATAGTAATACCTCCATTCTCTCTTCTGTTTGTCAAAAGGGTTTTGGCTATTCAGGGTCTTTTGTTGTTCCATATGAATTTCAGTAAATTTTGTTCTATCTCTTAAAATATGTCATTGGGATCTTTATTGGAATTGCATTGAATCTGTAGATGGCCTTTGGTAGTATGGGCATTTTGATAATGTTGATTTTTCTGATCCATGAACAGGGAATGTCTTTCTATTTTCTAACATCATTTTCTATTTCTTTTAAGAATGTTTTATAGTTTTCTTTGTATAGGTAGGTCTTTTACGTCTTTTGTTAGGTTAATTCCCAAGTATTTGATTTTCTCTGGTGCAATGGTAAATGGGGTGTTTTTTAAAAATTTCTTCTCTTCTGATTGATTCTTTGCATATATGAATGCTGTTGATTTTTGTGTTGATTTTGTATCCAGCTACCTTACTGAATCAGTTTGTTATTTCAATCAGCTTTTCTGTCAATTTTTCTGGGTTCTCTACATGGAGTATCATATCATCCATGTATAATGATAACTTTATTACTTTGTTCCCTATTCGGATTCCTTTTATGTCTTTCTCTAGCCTTATTGCCCTAGCTAGGACTTCCAAAACTATGTTGAAAAGGAGCGGAGAGAATGGGCATCCTTGCCTGCTTCCAGACCTTAATTGAAATGGTTTCAGTTTTTCCCCATTGAGGATGATATTTGCTGTGGGTCTGTCATATATAGCTTTTATTATGTTGATGTATGTTCCTTTTATACCATTTTTTTCCAGGGCTTTCATCATGAAAGGATGCTGAACTTTATCGAATGCTTTTTCCGCATCTATTGATATGATTATATGGTTTTTGTTTTTCTCTTTGTTGATATGGTGGATTATGTTGATTAATTTTCAGATGTTGAACCATCCCTGTGCCCCTGAGATGAATCCCACTTGGTCATGATGGATGATCCTTTTTATGCAATGTTGGATTCGGTTTGCCAGGATTTGTTTAGAATTTTTGCATCTGTGTTCATTAGGGAGATTGGTCTGTAGTTCTCTTTCTTTGCACTATCTTTATTTGGTTTTGGAATTAGTGTCATGTTTGCTTCATAGAAGGTATTTGGTAGCTTTTCTTCTCCCTCAATTTTTTGAAAGAGTTTTAACAGTACTGGTGTTAGTTCCTCTTTGAATGTTTGGTAGAATTCATTTGTGAAACCATCTGGACCTGGGCTCTTGTTTTTAGGGAAAGTTCTGATGACTGCCTTCATTTCACTGCTTGTGATTGACATGTTTAAGTTTTCTATTTCTTCTTTGTTCAATTTTGGATGACTGTATTATTCTAGGAATTTGTCCATCTCTTCCAGGTTGCTGTATTTGTTTGTGTATAGATGTTCTTAGTAGTCTCTAATTATCTTTTGGATTTCTGCTGGGTTTGTTGTAATATCTCCCTTTTCATTTATGATCCTGTTTATTTGAGTTTTCTCTCTTCTTTTCTTTGTAAGCCTTGCCAGGTGTTTGTCAATTTTATTTATTTTTTCAAAGAACCAGCTTTTGGTTTTGTTTATCTTCTCGATGGTCTTTTTGGTTTCTATTTCATTAATCTCTGCTTTTTGTTTTTGTTATTTCTTGTCTTCTGCTGGGTTTTGGATTTTTTTGTTGCTCTTTTTCTAAGTCCTCAAGTTGGGAGATTAGAGTATTTCTTTGGGCTGTTTCAATTCTTTTTGTTTGGGCCTGTATTGCTGTGAACTTTCCTCTTAATACTGCTTTTGCTGCGTTCCACACATTTTGGAACGTTGTGTCATCATTGTCGTTTGCCTCCATGTAGGTCTACAGCTCTTTTATTGTACACATTAAATATGTAGCTTTGGGTTTTTTTCAGTCACTGTACATCAATAAAGTGGTTTTAGGATAAAAGAGGGAGGGAAGAAAAAAGGGAAGGGAAGTAAGAGGGAGAAAGGGTGGAAGGGGGAGAGGGAGGGACTGTTGAGTGTGGTATGGGAAAAACAAGCTTGGACCTACCAGCATTTCTGTATCTATACCACATTAAACCATGTGACCATCATAGAATTGCTGTTGCTTTATTTCTACCTTCCAAACCTTGCTCTAATTTTTATTTTGGCCAATTCTAATCAAGAATCATATTGATTATGGATAACACAATTCCAACCAAATCAAGTTGACACAGAAGAAAACAAACTCACCATAGATTGGTAATTTTCTCTCAGAATTTACCTGGTCAATTTCTAGCATCATATGTTACTCACTTAGAGTTATGATTTCCAGGAGTTCTAATCATGATTCTATATTGAAAAACATGTCCTTGGCAAAATTGCTTAACCTATCTGCACAGCAGGCCCCTAAAAGCACAAGGAAAACATTGACTCCTCACGTTCTGGAAGATCCTTGTGGAGGTGAGGAAGCAAAGACATCAGTTGTGAGCTTTGGCAATTTCTTTTTTTTTTCTTTTTTTTTTTTTAGAGACTAGGTCTCACTATGTTGCCTGGGGTATTCTTGAACTCGTAGACTCAAGTGATCCCTGGCCTCGGCCTTCCAGCTCAGGGATTATAGGTGTGCACCACCACGACTGGCAGCTTTGGCGATTTCTATTTGGCTGTAAAAGATACTATATTCTGTAACATTATTTCTCTCAGATTTCTGCATTGTATCTTTGAAACATGTCTATTTAGAGCAGAGTCTCCTGACTAAAATGCATGAGTATGAAAATAAAAAATTCCAGTTATTTTTTTCTTGAACTATAATCTTGGTGTGCTATAAAATGTAGAGCGATCATTAAGCTCTTTGCTGTCAGTGTTTATTTATACACAGAAGGGGGAATGGCATACCAACAACAGTCATCACCCACAAGCTAAGTACCTTAAAGAAGAGGCAGAGTGATTTTGAGCTTCACCAGGGAAGTGTTCTACAAGATTTCCAGGGCCTGCTCTGGGAAACTTCATGGCAAGCAGAGGGGTGAAGAAAAGAACACACGATAATATTCCCCATCACATTTTTCACGAATAAAGTGTGCCTTCCTTAGTCTAAGTGCTTTCATGTCTACCCTTAGAATCTGGGGCATTAAGTGTTTTCTTCTTTCTAGCATCTCTAAATGTCAACAGGAACCCATTGACCACTTATAAACATGCTATCTGGACATAAAATAATATCTCTTGCCTTCAAAAGTGACCCAGTTCAGAAAGTTTCTTTTCTTTTTGAGACTAGGTCTCACTATTTTTGCCTGTGGAACTACAGGCTCCTGTTGCCCATGACACCACAGACTCAAGCAATCCCCAGCCTCAGCTTCCCAGGTAGCTGGGATAACAGGCATGCACCACCATGCCCAGCTAATTTTGGGTCTAGGTCTCGCTGTGTTGTCCTGAGTGGAACTTGAACTGCGATCCCTAGGCCCAGCCTCTTCATAGGCTGAAGCATATAGGCACAAGCCACCGTGCCTGGCCCAGTTCAGGGAGTTTCTTCACTCTTAGCTCCCACTGTCAGATTGAGTTTATTCGTGAAGGTGAAGCCTTGAATTCTCCGCTTTCTCTCCTGATCTTTATGGTCAAGGGAAAGTTTAAGCAAGTTGGTGAATGGAAAGTAAGTGAAACCTGAATATTTATGTAGTCAAGAATGAACATATTTTGGTATTTAAATCCCAGCATAATAAAAGCAAATATTTTATGATCAAAATAAACTGAGGCCCTTTATTGATTTCCCTCTTTCCTAATTGGAAAACTTTTATGTGACTTAGAGCATTTGGGTCCAGCATCTTGTTTGTTATGTTTATATAGTAACCAAAAACTCTAGATAAATATTTATGTAGCTACAAAACTTTTAAAGGTCTCAAACTTGGAATAATCCAAAAGAAAACAAGACACTCCATTCTGGGCAGTTGTAAATCCCTTGTCATTAACGTGACTTGGACATCAGAAAAGAAGGAGCAAGTCTGAATGACTCCCATATGTTCACCGTGAGTGGGATCTGAGGGGTGGGGGTAGAAGAGAAAACAGAGGAGGGGGCTGCCATGGCTGATCTGCTTTGCATGTCTAACAGTCTGGTAACGTGCAGAGCATCGTTTTGCAGTTGTCAGCTGTTGCCTGGTGGACGCCTGTGCAATAAATGAATAATGGGCTCCAGGGGGCTCTTCTTACACTAAAAAATTCAGTGCATATGGTTCTGGCCTGTTGTCTATCCCATTCTGTCTTTTGGTCATTGTGGCAGTACATTTGTTTCCTGAGCCATAAAAAAAGAATATTACAGCTTTTAGGAGAGAACTGAGGCCAACAACTCAGAGCATCAGTCTTTAGGGACATGATATAAAGAAACCATCTATAAGACCTGGATGTTGGGTCATCTAGAAAAGTACTCGGGGTCAGTGAGGCAGCCTGATGAAGAAAAAGCAGACTAACAGGGGTTGTTTTTTTGAATACATAGACACAAGAGTACACATTTAAAACTGGTAATTATTCTTTTATTATTATTACACTATCTTTTTATTGAGATTTCAACAGTTAACAGCATTGCATATAATTTGGGGTTGTAGGTTCACAACTCTTCAGATGTAAATTACAGCACCTCACACACCATTTAAGAACTCATAATCCTCCCTCATATCCCAATGGGCACTCTCTCCATCTTACTTCACTCACCCCATCCTCCTGCTCTGATATCTTCAATTCTGTAGTCATATTTCTAGAACTGGTTTTGGTTGAGATTCTCTGTTCCTTTGTTTTGTTCCTCTATAGACCACAGAGAAGTAAAATCATCCAGTATTTGTCTTTCTCCTATTGATTTATTTTGCTTAGTATAATTCCCTCCCTGTCTTTCCAGGTTGTCACAAATACCAAGATTTCATTTTTTAAATAACTGAGTAGTATTCCATTGTGCATATTTACCACATTGTTTTAACCTACTCGTCTGTTGTTGGGCATGTAGTAGTTTGTTTCCATAATTTAGCTATTATAAACTGTGCTACAATGAACATAAGAGATTGCATATATTTCTTTTTTTTTTTTCTTTTTTGACTAGGTATCACTATGTTGCCCAGGGGACCACAGATTCAGTTTGCCCAGGGTACCGCGGACACAAGCGATCCCCAGCCTCAGCCTCCCAGGTAGCTGGGATTACAGGGGCCTGCCATGGCGCCCAGCTGCTTTTTTGAGACCAGGTCTCGCTATGATGCCCGGGATAGTCTCGAACCCATGAACTTAAGTGATCCCAAGCCTCTTGCCTCCAGCGCTTGGACAACAGGTACACATCACTATGCCAGGCTTGCATATATTTCTTCATTAGTGATTTACATGCCTTGGGTAGATAACCTAAGAGTAGAATTGCTGGGTAATAAGCTATTTTTAAAGTTTTGAGAAACTGCCATACTGTTTTCCAAAGGGGCTGGACCAATATACGCTTCCACTAAGAGTGTGCAAGGATTCTCTTTTCAATTTCTTAGTACTTCTTTTTTTTAATTTTTTCTTTTTTCTTTTTCTTTTTTTTTTTTGAGACTAGGTCTCACTATTTTTGCCCGTGGAACCGCAGGCTCTTGTTGCCTGGGCTACCACAGACTCAAGCAATCCCCAGCCTCAGCTTCCCAGGTAGTTGGGATTACAGGTGCGTGCCACCACGCCCAGCTATTTTTTTGGAACTAGGTCTCACTACAGGCCCCAGGTGGGACTCGAACCACGATCCCTAACCCCAGCTGCTTCATAGGCTGAAGCTTACAGGCACGAACCACCATGCCCAGCCAATTTCCCAGTATTTCTAACCAATACTTGTTTTTGGTCTTTTTGATATGGGTCATGCTCACAAGTTTGAGGTGGTGTCTCATTGTGGTTTTGATTTTCACTTCCCTCATAATAAATGATGCTGAATATTTTCTCTTGTGCCTGTTGATCATCTGCATACCTTCTTCACAAAAGTGTATTTAGTTCTTCTGCCCATATTTTAACTGGTAAATTGGTAATCACTTGATAAACTTTATGAGAGAGATATGGTTAAAAGATTGTGTGCATAGTCACGTATGAATTACCAAGTTACACAGTAATTTGGGATCAGTAATCTATAAAATAGCAACAATAATTATGTTTACCTCACTAGATAGCTGTGAGAAATAAATAATAGCAATACAAAAATCATATAGCCAAAGTAAGTGTTAAACAATAGCGGCTATTGTTATAACTCAAATTTTGAGACACTGCCTCACTTCTGCACTGCCAGGGAAGAGTTGATACAAGACATAATTTTCTGGAAAGGCTAGAAAAATTGAACAGGAAATCTACACACAGAGCTTTGACTCAGAGGAAGGATGCTTTCCCCGAAAGCTCTGGCTAAGGGGTGTGGACATTCCCTCCTCACCCAGGAGGGAAACCTTACCCTCACTCTGCTTAAACCAGCAGAAAGCTGGCCTCTTAGGAACAGACGCTGCAAGGGCCTTTTGGTCCTTGAATAGTTCAAAGCATTTCTCAAAGCTTTGCTGGTCGGGTAAGGAACACTTCATAAAACCTGAAATAGCCCCTACCAGGGCTGAAGGCCAACAGCTGCTGCAAGGGCAGTTGCTGGGACCCACGTCACTGCACCTGACCTCAGGCATGGGGTTCCCTGACAAATGGTCATGAGAGCCTCACATTTTTTATCTGTCTGAGAGCCAGTGGGTGCTGAAAGGGAGCCAGCTTTTGATCCCAAACAATGACCCAGTACACACACCCATGGAGTTTGAGGGGGAGTGGGAGGATACCCATGCTTTGGAGCTACCAGAGAACTATTCTTTAATCCTGTTTTCAGAACAGTTTTCTTTCACTTTGAAGTTCAGGTAAATTTCTCATTAAAACAGAATTTCACACTTGGGGTTTTCTAAATATGGTTTTGAACACTGAACATCATTTGTACAGGAATAAGGATGCTAGCTGTGATTTGTTAAGCATTTATTAAATGCCTTGCAGTATGGTGCTTCCTATTATTTCACTTAGCCTTATAAAGTATATCTCCAACACCAGGGTCGCACAGCTAACAAGTGGCAATGGTAGCATCAATTCATCTGTCCCCCCATAATAAGCTATTTGGATTTTCAAGGAGTTTCTTGATGTATTGAAGCATTTTTTTTTCCTTCTTAAACTTGGTTTATAAAGTGATCTGGTTATAAAAATAATGTATGGTCATATTAGGAAATTTGGAAGATGTAAAGTACATATAACTGCTGTTAACTTTACATTTTTTTCCCTAAATGTACATTTTGGACATTTTTTCTGCGCATATATTGATAACATTCTTTTTCCCAAAATTGGGACCTTGAAACCTTTTATACTTCCCAAAGATTTATCAGCTTCCTTGAAATACCAGGAAGATTGTTCCACCCAGTGAAGCAACTGTGGGCTTCTGAAATACAAATATAGTCCAGAAAACTGACCGCGCTATTTCTAAAAGGGCACTAAATTTGGCCAAATGCCTTTTCCACCCTGATAGAGGCTTTAAGTGCCATGTCATTTGTTTTTCTGGCAGCAGTGATACTTTGCGGTGGTATTTGCTATTAGTGTCATTAGTAGTTCTTAAACCTCTTCAGACATTAATCATGCTCCAGATGTTACAAAAATTTAGTAACTGAAAATGAGTATGCATTAAAGTCTTCAGTGGCTGATTCAAGGTCATGGGGGTTTCAGTTTCATTTTCTAATTCCAAGTTCCAATCAGACCTTACCTATGACCCTACGGTGTCATCATAAACCAAGAAGTCTGTGTTATGTGTGCATTTGAGCATGTTATGTTTTCAGTTGGCTGCCCTAATAGTGTGTGTTTTCCTTTAAAAATTTCTCCTTTGATAAATAGCCCTTCATGGGGTTCTTTGTGGGCAGGAGAGATGATACTCTGTTATGATACTATCTTTGCCCCTGAGATACCAACCAGTAGCATTTTTCCTACTTTGTCTGATCCAATGGAATTATTTTTAGTAGTGCCTGTTTTGCTTGAAAGACAACTTGTAATCTTAAAAATGTAGACATATGGGCTTCCTGAGAGTGTGTGTCTGGAATTTCAGTGTCCTCTCTGCAAGGAAGACTACCTTTGAATTCACCCTTTCTGCTTGTGTCATAAAGATAAATAAATGTCTTTGGTATTGAATATAATAACTGTGGAATGCATCATTTCTGACAACCACTTCCTGAACTTCATTCCTGAATACTGTACAAACCGTTTTTTATTGCTTCTCAATAGATCTCAAAGGTGCCGAGGGAGACAACACACAGGCAGCAGTAGCAGGCCCACCAGGCCTTCCGTGGCTTTTACACACTGTGCACAACCCTGTTTGGATTCACACATCCAGTTAACAAATAGAAAGCGTAGTCTAGTTCACTGAAGCCAATATGGAAAAAATGCAAGAGCTATGTCATGAACCACAATGGTTTTGCGTTCTGTGTAATTCGAAGACAAGATTCCTTTGCTGTGTGTCACTTACCTCCTATATCACCACTGTCGCCCAATATTTCGTAACCACCAATTCATTGCCAGTGCCCACATGCAAAGATGGGTTTGTATTAAAAAATAAATGAGAACAGCACATTCTGATGTGGTGTCGTATATCAGCGTTTTCCACCCAAAGCCTCATTCCCTTTCAGGAAACAAAGGATACAAGGCAGAACAACCTATTCCCTTACAGCTCCTGGTGAGAAGTGCAAAGGGATGTTAGAAATAAAAGACTTTTTCCTGAGAAATATTTAAATGTTCAAAGATGGGAACAGCCAAAGGGGAGAATACTGTGCAATGTAGTTTGATTTGATTCTATGGAAAATTCAGTTACTTTCAACTGCAAGAATCAGAACCTCACACTCAGAGTAACATCACAATACAGAGATTTACTTTCTCACATAAGACTGAAAGTGGACAGTCTAGGCAGTCATAAGGACTCAGATTATTCTGTCTGTCCCACCAAACTCATGTTGAATTTCTTCCTTGAGCTGCTCCCCAATAATGATAGGAAACTGTAGCTCCCCTGGGACTCATTTTTAAGGTAAGAAGCAGGGGATAGAGCCAAACTAGCCAAATGGTCTCCTTTCATCTAGAAAACAAAGTTTCCCCAAACCCTCAACTGACTCTTTTCATTAAGCGGAACTATGTCAGGTGGTCACTCTCAATAGTCATGAAAAATGAGTCTGCATGCCTGGGTCCCTGACTGTCGGGGCTCCCTTGCCAGCGGGGAGCAAAGGGGGTCAGGGTTCTCAGGTAAGATCCCTCAACCAGGTAAGCCCCAGAGGGGTGATGGGGTGGGGGAGGTGGCTCTACCCACTAGCAGAAGTGGCAGCTCTGATCAGCCAGTCATGTTGCCCTCTGCTCCTAGCCCAAGGGGAGCATGGGAGGGCGCAGGCTCAGCCATCTAGGCCCGCCCCCATGCAGGGAAGTTCAGGTACGCAGGCAAGGTGGGGGGGTGTGGGAGGGGGTGTGTGTGGGGGGGAGCCCCTTCCATTTCTCTCTTACTCCAGCTAAACTTCAAAGGAGCAAGAACATG
>PVHY01019704.1:0-26887 GCA_004024945.1 Uropsilus gracilis | reverse complement strand
TGGAAGGCTTCTTTCGGTTGCAAAATGCAGACCTGCGCCTTTGTTTCAGGACCGTTCCCTTGCAACCGGGTGCGACCCGATGCCGCCTGAGGGGGCAGTCAGGGAAGGGACCTCACCTGACCTCCGTGGAGCCCTCAGTCAGCTGCTGGTGCGGTGGTCGAGGGACCTCTGGTTCCCTGTCGCCGGTGAGAACCAGCCGACGTGCAGCGAAGCCCGCAAGCTGGGCTTCGGTGTGGAGGCTGCTGTCCGTCCGTCAGGGCAGTTCGCCCTCTATTTGCTAGAATTTTGCTGAAAATGTTTGCATCTGTTTCATTAGGGAGATCAGTCTGAAGTTTTGTTTTTTTGTTTTATCTCTGTTTGGTTTTGGTATTAGTGTGATATTGACTTTGTAAAATACATTTGACAATATTCTGCTTTCTCTACTTTTCGAAAGAGTTTTTGTAAGATATACACCAGTTCATCTCTGAACATCTGGTAAACTTGTTTTAAAATCCATATGGCTCAGGGTTTTATTATTTTGGGAGAAAGGGGGGGTTATTTCTGTTTCAATTTTGCTACTTGAAATAGATTTTTTAGGCTTTCTATTACTTCTTTAATCCAATTTTGGATGGAAGAATACTTCTAAAAATTTCTGCATCTTATTGAGGCTGTTGGACTTCTTTGCAAATATATGTTCACTGTAATCTCTAAATATCCTCTGTATTTCTCCTTCATCTATTATAATTTCTCCTCTTTCATTTATGATTCTACTTGCATTTTCTCTCTTCTGTTCTTTATGAGCCTCACTAGAGCTTTATTGATTTTGCTTATATTTTTCAAAGAACTGGATTTTTCATTTGTTTTATTGATTTCTTGACTTTTTTTGTTTCTGTTTCATTTATTTCTGCTTAATTTTTATTATTCTCTTCCTTCTACTTGCTTGTGGATGTTTCTGATGCTCTTTCTCTAGTTCTCTCAGAGGTGAGATTAGGTTGAATCTTTGAGTATTTTCTTGTTTCTTGATGTGGGACAGTATTTCTATGTAGCTCCCTCTTATTACTGATTTTGTGGCATAGCATGTATTCTAGAAGTTTGTATGCTCATTGTCATTGATCTCAAAATATTACTTTATTTCTTCTTTGATTTTCTCATTAAACCACTCTTTAGTCAATAGATGGCTTCAGTCTCCATGAAATGGGAAGTTTCCAGTCCTTTTATTCATGGTTGTTTTCTACGTTGATACCTTTATAATCAGAAAAAATAGATGGTATGATTTCAACCTTCATGAATTTATTGATGCTATCTTGTGGCCCAGTACATGGTCAATTCTAGAGAATGGTCCATGTGCAACTGACATATTTGTATTCAGATTTTTTGGGTGCAGTATCCTATAGATGTCCATTTGGCCTAAGTGTTCATTTAGAGTTACTGTGTCCTTGTTTACTTCTTGTTTCATTGATTTGTCTCTTGGTGATTGTGGGGAGATGAAGTCTTCTACCACATGTGTATTTTCTCTAATATATTTTTATATATTAGAGATGTTAGTAAATATCTGATGTATTTTGGTGCTCCTTCATTTGGGCATGTTTTTGAGTCATGTCTTCCTGATGCATTTACCCCTAGGTCACTATATAGTGGCCATATGTGTCTCTTGTCACCTTTTTTGAGCTTGAAGTCTATTTTTTCACATAAAAGTATGTCTGTACCTGTCTTCAAGTGGGGTCCATTTGCTTGCAGGATTGTTTTCCAAATCTTTATTTTCAATCTATGTTCATCATTAGCTGTTAGATATGTTTCCTGGTGATAGCAGAGGGATGTTTTCTGCTTTTTAATCCATTGTGTTACTCTGTGTCTTTTTATTGGGGTATATATTTCATTAACATTTAAGGTGATTATTGATATGTATAAGTCCTTACTTGTCATTTTTTATCTTCTTATTGTTCTACTCCTTACCTTCTTATATTCTCCTTGTTTGTTCTTCTGTTTGGCTTAAATTTTAAAGCTTCTTGCAATATATCTTGAAAGGAGCATTTAGTAAAGGTGAATTTTAAAGATTTTGTTTATCTGCAAAGGTTCATGTTTTTCCCTCATAGATAAATGACAACGTTGCAGGTTAAAGTATCCTTGGCTGGCATTTCTTTCTTGATTCATTGTTTTTTGTTGTTCCATTCTCTTCTTACCCAAAGTGTTTCCTCCAAGACATATGATATGAGTTTAACAGGTTTTTTCTTTTATAAGTTATATGTTTCTTCCCTCTTGCCAGCTTCACTTTTATCTCCTTGTCTTGGATATTTTTTGAGTTTTACTATTACATGTCTTGCAATAGTTTTATCTGCTTTATGATAGCTGATATTTTGTAAGCTTCCTATATCTCTACTTTTGTTTCTTCACATTTGGGACATTCCCTTCAACTATTTTATAGTACCTTGCTGTTGGCAAATGGATTCTAATCACTCCAATCTGGTTGTTTTGGGCTACTTGAATAGAAGATACTAGAATTGGAGATAAACATTCCCATGGTTTCTGCATGGGCTTCTGAGTGCCAGGTATCTGATGACTTAGGGCAAGGTTCACAATTCTTTTGTCTCTCTCCTTTCGTGTAATTCCATGATTGTAATGTTTCTTTTTCTCATGGTGCCAGGTAGTTCACAGAATTTTTATTTTCAGTCTTCTTCCTTTACATGTTCCCTTTTCTTCTTTTCAAATTATTTTTACCTCTGAGACCTTGAGAGTAGTGATATATTCTTCCATTTCTCCTATTTATTCTTCATGGATTTCCTTAAGTTCTTCCTTTTTTTTTTTTGAGATTCATTTCCATTCTTAAGTTTGTTCATTGTATTCTGTGTTCCCTGCTCATGTGTTAGAAGTAATATCATAAATATCGCCATCCTACCCAAAGCAGTCTACAGAGTCAATGCAATCCTGATAAAAATCTAATCCCAATGACATTTTAAAAGAGATAGAACAAAAATTACTGAAATTCACATGGAATAACAAAAGACCTTAAATATAAAAAAGCCTCCTGAAGAGAAAAAAAAGATAAAGGAGGTATTGCAATTCCAAACTTCAAACTATAGTACAAAGCCATCATAATTAAAACAGGTTGGTACTGGTACAAAAATAGACAATCAGATCAATGGAACAGAATTGAGTGCCCAGAAATAAAACCACACATATTTAGTCAACTAATCTTTGACAAAGGACTGAAAAACTTACATTAGAACAAAGATAGCCTCTTGAATATATGGTGCTGGGAAAATTGGACTAAGACGTGCAAATAAATGGACAAAGACATCTCCCTAATACTATGTACAAAAAAATCAACTCAAAATGGATAATACATTTAGATGTCAGACCTGAAACCATAACATCCATAGAGGAAAACTTGGAAAAAACCCTCCATGAATTAAAATTCAGAAACCCCTTTCTGGACACATCTACAGATGGCAAGAAATGAAGGAAAACATAAACAGATGGGACTACATCAAACTAAAAAGCATCTGTACAGCAAAAGAGACAACAGAAAAAAGCAAAAAGAAGCCCAACCAAATCGGAAAAAAATTTTGCCCTCCACAAGAGTGATAAGTGTTTAATAACAAAGATCCTTAAGTAACACACACAACTAACCAAAAGCAAAACAAGAAGCCCAATCAAAAAATGGGGAGAAGAACTAAAAAGACAGCTCTCCAAAGAGGAAATACAATGGCCAACAAGCACATGAAAAATTGCTCAACGTCACTAGCAATAAGGGAAATGCAAATTGAAACCATAATGAGAAACCACCTTACACCAGTAAGAATGGCCCACATCCAAAGAATGGGCAACAACAATTCCTGGCGAGGATGTGGAGAGAAAGGAACACTCTTACACTGCTGGTGGGAATGTAAACTGGTCCAACCATTATGTAAAGCTGTGCAGAGGACTATAAAATTAATGAAAATGGAATGACCCAGCAATTGCTCTCTTGGGAATCTACCAAAAGAGACCTCAATGTAGGTACAAAGGGACACCTATGCTTGGATGTTTACTGCAGCACTATTTATAATTGCAATGACTTAGAAGCAACTTAAATACCCCAAAACAGATGACTGGATGAAAAAACGTGGTATTTATACACAATGGAATATTATTCCATCAATTAAAAATGACAAATTTAATGATGTCATGATAACATGGATGTACTTAGAAGAAATCGTATTAGTAGAAACAAGTCAAAAAGAAAAAGACAGAAACCAAATGGTTTCACTAATATATGGGATATAGGAAAAAATAAACAAAGGCCATGAGGAATGAGGAAAAGTCAAAACAAGCTAACCACCAAACTGAAACATATAACTTCAGACAGAAGGGAAAGACTGGAATGATTGGGAGGGTTTAGTGGGGATGTGAATCCCTGGTACTACAATGATGTGAAATTTATATATAAATAAAGTTTAAAAAAAAAAAACAATGTAGACATGTCAAGGCTGAAGCCATAAAAAAGGGAACAAACAGACTCAGGAAACTAAAGCCTGGAACCATGTAATTGCCCCTATACCAGGTGGTTATCTGGTTTTTGCCTCAAGGTTGTAACTATGTCAAAACATCAGTGTGAAACATTTACAAAGATACCTGTAAAAGTATAAAAATCCTGCTCTTCTGACAGTTGGGGTCCTTCCCTCCAAGGTACTGCTGCTGTGTTGGGAGTGTCAGGGATGGATCCCAGATCGAACTGGAAATAAAGCTTTTTTGTTCTTGCATCTGTCACAGTCTTGTGTTTTATGTGAAGCTAAGAGGATCCTAAACTGTGACAATATAAGAACTCTATGTCCTGTGTTTCTACTTTTATTCTTATTATTGATTCATGATCTTACAATGGTGGGTAGAACAAGAGGAAATTATAGACATGCGGGCAAAACTCTCACATGGAAAATGATAGTTCCCTAAAATGAAACACTTGTCTATTAGCTATCATTACTTTCAAGCTATAGGCATTGTTTGGGATAAAAACTATTGTTTTATGTTAGAGAATATCGGTGGTAAAATAAAAGATAATTTGAGTGGTAAAATAAAAGATAGCTCAAGGAAACATGAAGAAGCACTTTATATTCAGAGCCTATAACTGAAACATCTATTTTACTAGTATCTTTTTGACTATAATAAATATCAACATTTATATAATATTTTCATGGCTAAATTGATATCAGAGTAAAGGTTTTTTATGATTTTGACTTTTAAGTCTTTTCAAATACTTAGCGTTATTAACCTGGGAGAAAGTTCTGTACCAAAAACAAAACTGGTGTATTCAAAGGAAGGCATACCAGAATTCAACCATAGGATTCTGAACATAAACATATATTTCTGGGATTAATTTGACAGTGAGTGACTTCAATGGACACACACACACACACAAAAAAAAAAAAACACACACAAAAACTACTCTTCTTTTGACAGGATCTTAGTTGGTTAGTTATCTATTATTGTGTAGCAATTACTGCAAATTGTGTTGGCTTAAAACAGCAAATCCATACTCTCTTGTGGCAGCAATTTGAGAGCAATGTAGCTAAATACCTCTGGCCAGGATCATCCCTAATATTGCAGTAGAGTTGTTGACTAGGACTATAGTCAATTGAAGACTTGATTGTTACCAAAGAGTCTGATCCCAAGAAGGTTTGTTCACTTGTCTGTTAACGAGAGATCCATGCTCTCACTGTGTGGGCCACTTCATTTAGCTACCCCATAGCTTCCAGAAAATAAATGGTTTGTCTCAGAGCAAGTGATGAGAGAGGAACAAGCATAAACACATACATGAAAGAAAGATAGACCAATACAGAAACAGAGACAGAAAAGTTGGAGCATAATGCTCTCCATTACCTTCTATTCCCTGATTTTAGAAGTGATATACAACCATTTCTGCTGCTTCAACTGGTTATAAACTGGACAAAGAAGTGGTGTATATATACTGTATTGACTACTAAGCTATTAAAAACAATGAAATCTTGCATTTTGTGACAACATGGACACAATCTTTATACTTGTGATTATTCCAAGTGAAATAAGTCAGAAAATGGAATACATTTACCAGATGATCTGTTCTATATATGCAATTTAAGTAGACAAAACAAATGAACAAAGCAAATGAAAAAAATACATTTAACTAAGAAAAATTTGATACTTTTTCATAGGGTCTTGAAGGTGGGAGAAAATAGTAGCGGTCAATCAGTAAGTGAGAATGGTGTTAGGTGAGATGAGGTTTATAGAGATAGGTCAAACAAAAGGAAATTAGAAACACAGTCCAATATTTACATATTTTAAATCAGTGCTAAATCAATAAGACATTGTTAAAATTTTGACAAATCCTAGTACATATTGGAGAGGACTACATAGGAATATAATGGTCAGGATGTGAGGGTCACTTGACAATAACCTTTTTGGCTTATTTTTTTTGTGTAGAGTATTTGATGTTGAATTTTGTTTAAAACAAATCTGATAAAATTCAGGTCATTATCTCCAGTCAGGCTCTTAGAATAATTTAGATCCCATTAACATAGGGAATAGATAAATCTATTCAGGATTTGGAGGGATAATCAGAATTTATGTTTACTATAAAACTAAATTACCCCTTACTACAAACATAAAGTTAGTCTGAGCACTCTGCATGATTCTAAGTGATTTGTCAAGATTTCTACTTTGGTGAAAACAAGAAATATTGTGGACCCAGACCCATACGAGATCTATTAATGATTCCTGTTAATCCTTTCAGATGTTTATGTCTCCAGACTTGAATAGTTCTCTCATGTACATATAGTTTTTGATTCTCAATTAAAGTCAGAAGGAACCCTTTGCAATTCTCTTGCTCTGTTCCTCTCTCTCTCTGTACATGCTAAACAAGCTTCATGTCCCTGTACTTCCAGATATGTCTCCGGACTATCTTTTAATCAGGGAGAAAGCTGCACTTGTATCTTCCTGTTCTATGGCTTGGAGACTTCACTTAAGTAGTAATCTAGCCAATGATAGAGATCACTCCATTTCTCAGTATCACTGTCCTTTAATTTCTAATATCTAGTGTCTTGATAATTATTACTTCATTTATTTTCTTGAATATATATGTATTTAATTTTAATTATATTATTGAGGTAACATAGGTTTACAACATTGTATATGTTTTAAAGGTATAGTTTCACACCTTTTCAATTGTTTGTTACCCCACCACACTCACCACCAAAGTACCAGTAACCCTCTACCATAGCCCATTTGTTGTCCCCCCATTACAAATTAGGGAACCAGGATTCTGCAGTCAAATGTCTAGTGTTTTTTTTTTTTTGGTGTTGTTGTTGGTGGTGGTTTTTTGTTTGTTTGTTAATTTACTTTCTTTTATTTTGTGCATATCATATCATATCATCATATATTATTCTGTAACCTGGGGTTTTCCCATTTCCTTAACACCTGTTAGCCATCTTATTCTTTTGTGCCCTCTGCCTCCCCTGCTTTCTCTCCCCTCCTCCTATCTCACTCTGTTGTTCAATTCTGTTTGTTGTTTCTAATTTTTCTTATTCCTTTGCTTTTCTGTGTCTCCTTCATATAAGTGAGACCATTCTGTAATTCTCTTTTTCTTTCTGGCTTATTTCTGCTAATGTGTGTCCTTCTAGCTTCATCCATATTGCTGCAAATGACATATATTTGTCCTCCTTGGTTGATGCATAATATTCCATCATGTGCATTACCACATTTTTTTCAGCCATTCATCAGTTTTGGGGCATTTGGGTTGTTTCCATTTCTTAGCAATTACAAACAGAGCTGCAATAAACATGCACATGCAGGTGTTCTTTTTAATTACTGTTTTCATGTCCTCTGTGTAGATTCCCAGTAGTGGGAATCCTGGGTGTATGGTAATTCCACTTTCAATTGTTTGAGGGTCCTCCATGCAGTCTTCCATAGTGGCTGGACCAGTTTGCACTCCCGCCAGCAGTGTAGGTGAGTTCCTTTTTCTCCACATCTGTGGCAACACTTCTTGTTTTTCATTTTTGTTTTTGTTTTTTTTACATGGGCCATTCTTACTGGTATAAAATGGTAGCGTTTCAATTTGAATTTCCCTTATTATTAGTGATGCAGAGCATTCTTTCATATGTCTATTAGTCTGTATCACCTCTTTGGTGAAGTGTCTTTTTAGTTTTTCCCTTTTTTAACTGGGCTTTTTGCTTAATTTTTGTTGAGTTGTATGAGCTCATTGTGGATATTTGCTATCAGATCCTTGTCACTTGTTTGGAGGGCAAAAACTTTCTCCCAGTTCGTTGGGTTTCTTTTTATTCTGTTTATTGTCTCTTTGGCTGTACGAAAACTTTAATTTGATGTAGTCCCAGCTGTTTATGCTTTCCTTCATTTTTTTGCTAGCTGTAGTTCTTTGCAGAAATGGATTTCTGAAGTGAAATTCATGGAGGGTTCTGTCCAGGAATTCCTCTATGTATTTTATGGTTTCAGGTCTCATATCTAAGTCTTTTACCAATTTTGAGTTCCTTTTTGTACAAGGTATAAGGTTATTATCTTGGTTTATTTTTTTGCAAATCATGTTCTAGTTTTCCCAGCACCATTTACTGAAGAGGCTGTCCTGTTCCAGTGTATGTTTTTTGCCCCTTTGTCAAAGATTAGTTTACAATACATATGTAGTTTCATTTCTGAATACTCAATTTTGCTCTTTTGGTCTCTTTGTTTTTGTAACATTACCATGCTACTTTAATTATTATGGCTTTGTAGTACAGATTGAAGTCTGTGATTGCAATATTTCCATTCTCTCTTCTGTTTGTCAAGAGGGTTTTTGCTATTTGGGTTCTTCCATTATTCCACATAAATTTCAGCAATTTTTGTTCTATCTCTTTAAAATATATCATTGGGATATTTATTGGAATTTTATTGAATCTGTAGTTTGCCTTTGGTAGTACGACCATTTGATAACATTGATTCTTCCAATCCATGAACAGGGAATGTCTTTCTATTTCCTATGTCTTCTTTTCTTTTTTAGCATATAGTTCTTTCACATGTTTTGTTAGGTTTATTCCCAGGTATTTTGTTAGGTTTTGTTAGGTTTTGTTAGGTTTATTCCCAGGTAAATGCAATTTAACATTTTTTTGTTAAATGGGATGGTTTTATAAATTTCTTTTTCTGCTTCACTTTTGTGTATAGGAAAGCTACTGCTCTCTCTCTCTGTGTGTGTTTATTTTGTAACTGGCTACCGTATTGAATGGTTTTACTGCTTCAAGTCATTTTTCTGTTTTTTGGGGGCAATTCTCCACATAGAGAATCATATCATTTGCTTAAAATTATAGCTTCTATTATTTTCATCTTTGTATCTCTTTTATCTTTCTTTTGCCTTATTTTACCCTAGTTAGAACTCCCAGTTCAATGTTAAAAAGTAGTGGAGAGAATGGCTTCTTTGCCTGTTTCTGGATCTTTATTGAAATGATTTTATTTTTATCCACATGTAGAATGATGTTTGCTGTAGCTTTATCAAAAATGACTTTTATTATCTTGAAGTATGTTCTCTTTATTCCCAGTTTTTCAAGAGCTTTTATCCTGAATGGATGTTGGACTTTATTGAATATTTTCTCTGCACCTATTGATATGATCAAATGTATTTTGGGTTTCTCCTTTTTGATGTGCTGGATTATGTTAATAGTTTTCCAATTACTGAATCATTCCTGTGCTCCTTCAATAAATCCCACTTGGTCATGATGAATAATGCTTTTTATGCATCAATGGATTTGATTTGCCAGGATTTTGCTTAAAATTTTTGTGTCTGTGTTCATTAGGGAAATTGGACTATAGTTTTCTTTCTTAGTGCTGTCTTTATTTGGTTTGGGTATGAGTGTAATTTTTGCTTTGTAGAATGTGTTTGGCATTTTTGTTCTATCTCTTTAAAGAATGTCATTGGAATTTTTAAGGACATTGCATTGAATCTGCAGATTGCTTTTGGTAGGTTGGCCATTTTGATGATGTTAATTCTTCCTATCCACGAGCAAGGAATGTCTTTCCATTTCCTTGTGTCTTCTTCTATCTCTTTTAGTGGAGTTTTAAAGTTTTCTTTGTATAGTTCTTTTATGTGTTTTGTTAGGTTTATTCCAAGGTTTTTAATTGTTTTTGGTACAATGGTGAATGGGATGACTTTTTAATTTCTTCTTCTGCTTGGTTTTTTGCATATAGGAAGGCTAGTGATTTCTGTGTGTTGATTTTGTAACCAGCAACCTTATGAACTGGTTCATTATTTCAATAAGTTTTTCTGTGGATTTTTTGGGTTCTCTACATATAGAATCATATCATCCACATATAATGATAGATTCAGTTCCTCTTTTCCTATTTGTATCCCTTTTATATCTTTCTCTTGTCTTATTGCCCTGGCTAGAACTTCCAAAACAATGTTAAAAAGTAATGGAGAAAGTGGGCATCCTTGCCTAGTTCCAGATCTTAACTGGCAGGATTTTAGTTTTTCCCCATTTAAGATGATGTTTGCTGTGGGTTTGTCATAGATGGCTTTTATTATGTTGAGGTAAATTCCTTTGAACCCCAGTTTTTCAAGGGCTTTTATCATAAATGGATGCTGGACTTTGTCAAATGTTTTCTCTGCATCTATTTCATATGGAACAACAAAAGATCTCGAATATCAAAAAATCTCCTCTCCAAAAAAAGAGAAAATGGAAGCCTAACTATTCCAGACTTCAAGCTATACTACAAAGCCATAATACTTAAAACAGCATGGTACTGGTACAACAACCGACAATCAGACCAATGGAACAGAATTGAGAGTTCAGAAATAAAACCACACACATATAGTCAATTAATCTTTGACAAAGGAGGGGAAAACTTACATTGGAACAAAGATAGCCTCTTCAACAAATGATGCTGGGAAAACTGGACTAAGACATGCAAAAAAAATGGACCAAGACATCTCTTTCACACCATGTACAAAAATTAATTCAAAATGGATAAAAGACTTAGATATCAGACCTGAAACCATAACATACATAGAGGAAAACTTGGGCAAATCCTCCATGAAATACAATTCAGAAACCCCTTCCTGTAATCATCTGCAGAAGGCAAAATATTGAAGGAAAACATGAATAGATGGGACTTCATCAAACTAAAAAGCTTCTGTACTGCAAAAGAGACAACAGAAAAAACTAAAGGAAGCCCAACTAAATGGGAAAAAATTTTCGCCCTTCACAAGAGTGATAAGGGATTAATAACACACATCTAAAAGGAACTCACACAACTAAACAAAAACAAAACAAGATGCCCAATCAAAAAATGGGGAGAAGAACTAAAAAGACACTTCTCCAAAGAGGAAATACAAATGGCCAACAGGCACATGAAAAATTGCTCAATATCACTAGCAATCAGAGAAATGCAAATCAAAAAAGAATGGCCCACATCAAAAAAATAGGCAACATCAAGTGCTGGCGTGAATGTGGAGAGAAAGGAACACTCCTATACTACTGGTGGGAATGTAAACTCGTCCAGCCAGTATGGAGGCCCCTCAAACTCATGAAAATGGAATTACCTTTTGACCCAGCAGTCGCACTTCTGGGAATCTACCCAAAGTAGACCTCAATGTGGGTACAAAAGGACACCTGTGCTCGGATGTTTATTGCAGCACTATTTATAATTGCAAGAACATGGAAACAACCCAAATGCCCCAGAACAGATGAGTGTATGAAAAAGATGTGGTATATATACACAATGGAGTGTTACTCATCAATTAAAAATGACAAATTTGATGAATTTATAGACACCTGGATGTACCTAGAAGAAATTATTCTAGCAGAAATGAGTCCGATAGAAAGGGACAGAAACCAAATGGTTTCACTAATATTTGGTCAACCAAATGAAACTACACAAGGGGAGAGAGGGGACCAGCTGGAGCAGGTGGGGAAGGGAGGTGATGGTGATGGGTGAACTCCAGGGACTGAAATGATGTAAAAAAATAATAAAGCAGATATTGGTTTTTTAAAAAAAGAATGTGTTTGGCAGTTTAATTTCTTTCTCAATTTTTTTGGAAAAGTTTTAGTAATGCAGGCATTATTTTATCTCCAAATGTCTGGTGGAATTCATCTGTGAAGCAATCTTGTCCTGAGCTCTTGTTTTTTGTGAGAGTTTTGATGGCTTCTTCAATTTTTCTGCTTGTGATTGGTTTACTTAAGTTCTCTATTTCTTCGTTGTTTAATTTTGGGTAGCTGTATCTTGCTAGGAATCTGTCCATCTCATCCAGGTTGTTGTATTTGTGCGTATAGACGTTCTTGCTAATCTCTGATTATCATTTATATTTCTACTGTGTGTGTTGTAATTTCTCCTCTTTCATTTGTGATCCTTTTTGTTTAAAAGGTTTTTTTAAGTTTTTTCAAAGAACCAGGTTTTTGTTTTGTTGATCTTCTTTGTAGGCTTTTTGACTTCTAAATTATGTCTGCTTTTATTTTATATTATTTTCTGTCTTCTGCTGGTTTTTGAATGTTTTTGTTGTTCCTGTTCTAATTCTTTGAGTTGGGAGATTAGCTTGTTTTTTTGGTTAGTTTCTTGCTTTTTGATATGAGCCTGTATTGCTTTGAACCTTCCTCTTAATACTGCTTTTGCCAAGTTCCAGATTATTGGAATTTTGTTTCTTCTTTGTCATTTGTTTGAAGTAGGTTTTAATTCTTTTTGATTTTTCTCAATTACCCAATCTTTGGTTAGTAGCATGCTCAGTTTCCATGTATTGGACTCTCTTCTTGCTTTCTTTTCATTGTTGATATCTAGTTTGATGCCTTTATGATCAGAGAAAAAGTTGGTACTATTTTAATCTTTGTGTGTTCATCAATATTTGTCTTATGTCCTAATATGTGGTCAATTTTTGAGAATGATCCATGTGTGTTTGAGAAAAAGGTGTATTCCTTTTTTGGGGGGTGCAGTGTCCTGTAGGTATCCATATGGTCAAGATGTTCATTTAGAGCTTTTGTGTCTTTGTTTAGTTTTTGTCTTGTTGATATGCTCTTTGAAGAGAATGGGGTGTCGAAATCATCTACCACAAAGGTATTTTCGATGATGTCTTTTCAGTGATATTATAGTGGTCTGATGAATTTGGTGCTCCCTCATATGGTGAGTAAGTGTTAATAACTGTTATGTCCTTGTGATGTATTGACCCTTTGCCATTATATAATGTGCTTCTTTATCCTTTGTCACCTTTTTTTAGCTAAAAGTCTGCTTTATCTGCTACTAATATAACTACTCCTGCCTTGTTTGCATAATTGTTTTTCAGCCCTTTACTTTTAGCCTATGCTTGGTATTAGACTTCAAGTGAGTTTCTTGTAGACAACAGAATGTTCGGTTTTTTGTTTTTTTTTTTTTTGATTCATTGATCTAATCTATTTCTTTTGATTATGCATTAATATCATTAACATTTAGGGTTATTATTATCATATGAGGGTCTAAGGTTATCTTTTAATAGTCATTTCAAGATTTTGCTAACTAGCTTATTCTGTTGCTTCTAGTCAGTTTTCTATTGGTTTAGGTCTTAGAGTTTCTTGTTGAATTTCTTGAAGTAGAGGTTTGGTAGTGGCATATTTCTGATTTTCTCTGTAATGGTTCTTATTTTTCCATCATAGCGGAAGGAGATTTTTACAGGGTAGAACATGACTGGCCAACATTCATTTTCTTGGAATTTTTTGAATATGTGGCTCCAGTCTGTTCTTGCCTGAATTGATTCTTCTGACACATCTGAGGTCAGTCTGATAGGTTTCCTTTTTATGCTATCTTTTTCTCTGGTGAGTTTTGTTATTTTTTCCTTGTCTTGGACTCTTGGAAATTTTACAATTATGTAGCTTGTCGTGTTTTTCCTTTCATTAAAGTAGTTTGGAGTTCTTTTGACTTCCAGTGTATCTATTTTCATATCTATCTTCAGGTTAGGGAAATTCTCCTCCATTATTTCTTTAGATAGGTTTTGACTCTCTCTTAAACTTCTGGGATCTTGATTACTCTTATGTATCCTTCAAGAAGTCTGAAAGAACTCTAAGTTTCATTTTAGTTTTCTTTATTTGTATTTATTTTTATTTTTCTTCTTTAGACCTTTTAATTTCAGTGTCTTTGAGATTACTATTGTGTTCTACTTCTGCTAACCTATTTTCATGGGTTTTTTTCTGCATTTTTAATCTTCTCAATGTTCTTTTTAACTCCTGGGTTTCTATTTCCTCTTTCTTAGAAATTCATTGTCTTTCTTCAATTCTTCAATTTTGTTATCCCTCTTAATGCATTCATCTCTCTCTATATATATATATTTCTAAACTTCTCAACACTTTTGCAAATTTACGATTCAGATCTTAACTACTTGGATACCTTTTTCACACTGAATTTGAATTCCTTCTCTGACAGGTATGGCATTTCTTCTAAGTCATCATTATTGGATTCTGGGGATTGCCTTTCCTTCAGGGGTAAATTAGATCCTGAAGGGCTGGCTTGAACACTTGCAGTTTTTCTTTTTCTTATAACATGTTTTCTGATTTGATCAATGTGTTTGGCCACTTTGGAGCTTATATTGGTTGGCATGGTCATTAGAGTATTGCACAAGGTTGTAATTACCTCTGTATTTTGCAGAAGTTGCAGATATAGTTAACTGCCTGGCTTTCTGTTCCAATTTTTGTGCTTCCTTGGTAGTATTCCCCAAGTAATATATTTTGGTTTTTAGTAATCTCAAGATTTTATTTTCTTTATTTACTGTTATTTTCTGCCCCCTTTTTGCAGCTGTGTATTCTCAGTCCTATGTTGTGATTCTTATTGGATTCCCTAACTGTACCAGTATTGCTAGGTGATGGTGCTGCTGGCATCTCAGCAGGACAGCAGGTCCTTTGGCAGCTCACCTCTGAGTTTGGTGACAGGTGTGGAGGGGTGGAGGGCATCTAAGAGAATCCCTTGTGGCTGCTTGTCACAGGAAGGAGTTGAGTCTGAGCCACAGGTTGCGTGGGCTAAGGAGTGAGAGTGAATGCCAGCATCTCAGTGGGACCCCAGGTCCTTCAGCAGCTAACCTGTGAGCTTGGTGACAGGTGGAGGGTGTCTAGGAGTAGCCCTTCTGACCACTTGCTTCCGGAGAATTGAATCTGCCCCTCAGGTGGGGTTGGGTGAGGAGTGAGAGTGAATGCCAGCATCTCAGTGGGACGCCAGCTCCTTTGTTGCCTCACGTGTGAGACTGGCAACAGGTGGGGGCTATCTAGAAGAAGCACTTCTGATTGCCTGCCCTGGGAGGGAGTTGAGTTCAAGCCTTGAGTGTGGAATATTAAAGTCTCCTGCCACATATCAGAGAATATCTGTGGATAATTGCTATGTCTTTCTGGTGAATTAATCCATTTATTATTAAGTAGTTACCTTCCTTGTTCTTTGTTATATTTTTTTACATTTTGAAATCTTCATTATCCACTATAATATTGGCTACCCCTGGCTATTTTGGAGGACATTTGCTTGTAAGGTTGTTTTTCAGCCCTTTACTCTTAACCTATGCTTATCTTTAGAGATAAGCTTTCTGGAGGCATCAGCATGTTTCCTGGAGGCATGAGCATGCCTAGAGGTATCAGCATGTTGGGTATTGTTGTTTTGATCCAATCTGCTATTCTGTGTCTTTTGGCCAATGACTTTATACCATTAACATTTAGAATGATTATTGATATTTGAGAATGTGAAGTTGTCATTTTATTGGTCTTTGTGATGTTCTGTGTGCTTTCTTGTTTGTTTTCCTTTTTTTTCTTCTGCTGGTTTTCACTGTAAAACTTCTCATAAGATTTCTTGGAGCTTTAGTATAATGACAAATTTCTGGAGACTCTGCATGTCTGTGAAATTTCTTATTTTTCCTTCATAAAGGAAGGAGTACTTTGCAGGAAAGAGTATTCCTGTCTGGCATTTTTTGTCTTGGAGGTTTTTAAATATGTGGTTCCAGGTTCTATTTGCCTGAAGTATCACAGAAAAAAATGAAATCAGCCTAATTAGTTTTCTACTGTGTATTATCTGTTTCCTTGCCTAGACATTTTTTTTTCTTTCTTTATCTTGGATTCTTTGGAGCTTTAAGATGATGTGTGGTGATCCTTTCATTGAAATATTTGGTGTCCTTCTGGATTCTTGCATGTCTATTTTTACTCCCTTCTTTAGGTTTGGTAATTTCTCCTTTATTATTTCCTTAAATTTCCCTTCAGTTCCAATGACTCTTTCTTCTCCTTCTGGGACTCCAATTAACCTTACATTTCTTTTCTTGAAAGTATCTGAAATCTCTGAGTTTTCCTTCTGTCTTCTTTGTATTTTTTTTCTTTGTCTGTCTGTTCTATTTGGTGTCTCTGAGGGTACAGATTCATTCTTCTACTTCATTCAATCTGTTTTCATGGCTTTCCCCTGAATTTTTGAACTCCTCTGATGCTCTTTTTATATCCAGAATCTCTTTCTGTTTCTGTTTTAGGGATTCAATCTCATTCTTCATTAATTATGTTACTCTTATTGGTGTCTTCTGTTTTAAATTTTTCTACCTCTTACTTAGCTATTGTACTTTTGTAATGCTGACTTTGAGTTCTCTCAAATCTTTGAGTGCTTTTGTCTTGATGAATTTGAATTTTTTTCTGATAGATAAGATATTTCTTCTATGTTATCTTTATTGGGTTTATTGGGTTGTCTTTCCTTTGGTGATGTATTGTTTCCTGGAGGGCTTGCTTGGGTTTTGCAGTTTTACTCCTGCTTATGGTTTGTTTTTGGGTTTGTTCTATGCATTGGAATACTATGACTCTTGTATTGACTAGCATATTTTTCAAAGGGCTTGGACTGGGTCTCCTGGAAACTACACTCTTTGGTATTCCCAGTGCTGTGATACTGGTCGCATTCTTTCCCAGGCTGGTTGCAAGAATGGATTCAGCATTAGATCTTCCCCTCTCCTAGGAACTGCAGTTGCAAGGTTTTCTGGTGGGGAAACTTGTTCTGTGCTTTTCTGGGCTAGTTGCAGGGATGGCACTAAGTAGGGGCCTTAGCTTCTTTCAGGAATTGTACTCACAAGGCTTCTGGGCACTGAGAGACTGGTTCCAAGCTTTGCAGTGCTGATCTCCCAGATGGCACTGGCCCAAGGCCTTCCCCTCTTGCAGGAAAATGATTACTAATGTTGAGATGCTAGTTCTATGAATCTTTCACTCAGTATAATTTTAAATCATGGTTTACTTTAGGATAGTTTCATATTTACAGAAGAGTTTCAGGAAGAGCACAAATTTCTTCTAACCCTTTCCTTATGTATTTGCATTTTACATTTTACATTTGCTTCAGTCACAAATAATGAACTGATGTTGATGCATGTTTTTAATTAAAGTTCATATTTTATATAGAATTCCTGAGTTTTGCCAAATGGTTTTCTTTCTTTTTTTTTCTGTTCCAGGATTATATTAGACTATCACATCATATTTAGTTGTCGTATTGATTTAGATTCTTCTTGACTGTGACAGTTTGTTAGACTTTGTGTTTTTGATGTCAGTTTTGAAGATTATTGGTAACAGAATGTCTTCAATTTGGATTTGCCTTCCTTTTTTTTCCTTCTGTTCATTTATTATTGGTAACTTAGAAAGTCTAAATAAGCTAAATGGAACTTGGTTTATGCTCTCTTTTTGAGAAACTTAAAACCCTATCATACAATCCCTAGAGAGAACATATTTTTAACATTTTAACCTCATAAATAACAGCTAAATCTGAAATGGAGCTACTTATACCAAGCCCTATGTCAGTGCTCCCAAAAATGGAATCTAAACCAGTAAATAAAAATTGATCAACACAGTTTCTCTTCATCTTTTAAAGTGTTCAAACAAAAGTAATGTATTCTGGGAACAGAAACTACAGATGATAAACAATTCTATCATATTGTCAATACATACATTCAAAATAAATGATCACCTTTGATATTAATCTTTATTTCTTGATGGTTTTCTTGCTTTATTTGCTATATTACAGTTGGATAATAAGGAAAATAATGAGCAACTTCAACATCATAGAGAGATGCCATGTGATGGACTCATCATGCCACTCCTGGTTTGCAGATGAAGGAAACAGAACTTGAGTAAAAAAATCTGATTGCATATGGAAGTTGGAAACATTAGGAAAAATATTCTACCATTCATTCACCAGAAAAGAATGTAACCCTGTAAATTTCTTGAGCTTTATCCCAGTAATATCCTTCAGACTACAGAAAGATACTAATTTGTGTGGTTGGTAATAATTTGAAACCGCTAACTTGTTTCAACAATATTACACTCTTACACGGAATCTTTAAATTTCTAACGTATGCCAAATCAAATCATTGATTTGCCAATTTCTTAGTTTGGTTATATTACTTTTAGTTTCATACATTCTGATATTCTGTTGTTCACACACACACACACACACACACACACACCTTTAGAGGGGCTTCTTTCTCCCACATGTAACTGGTGATTTCTTTATTTTTTTATTTAAATTTTTAACATATGCCAAATCAAATCACTGATTTGCCAATTTCTTAGTTTGGTTATATTACTTTTAGTTTCATACATTCTGATATTCTGTTGTTCACACACACACACACACACACACACACACACACCTTTAGAGGGGCTTCTTTCTCCCACATGTAACTGGTGATTTCTTTATTTTTTTATTTAAATTTTTAACATATGCCAAATCAAATCACTGATTTGCCAATTTCTTAGTTTGGTTATATTACTTTTAGTTTCATACATTCTGATATTCTGTTGTTCACACACACACACCCCTTTAGAGGGGCTTCTTTCTCCCACATGTAACTGGTGATTTCTTTATTTTTTTATCAAATAATTTATATATATATATTTCACACAATAGTGATCCCTGGGGATCACCCTCCACCTCCCCTCCCTGCCTCCCTGGCCACTCCAGTTTGTTCCCTCCCCTAGTTGGGTACTTTTGTTTGTTTGTTCATATATTAGTGAAACCATTTGGTTTCTGTCTTTTTCCTTCTGATTTGCTCCTGCCAGTATGATTTCTTCTAGGTACATCCATGTTACCAAAAAATCATCAAATTTGTCATTTTTAATTGATGCGTAATATTCCATTGTGTATATATACCACATCTTTTTCATCCTGTCATCTGTCTTAGGGCATTTGGGTTTTTTCCAGGTCCTTGCAATTATAAATAGTTCTGCAATAAACTTCTGAACACAGGTGTCCCATTTTGTGCCCACATTGAGGTTTCCTTTGGGTAGATTCCCAGAAGAGTGATTGCTGGGTGAATGGTAGTTCCATTTTCATTAGTTTGAGGGTCCTCCATACAGCTTTCCATAGTGGTTGAACCAGTTTGCATTCCTACCAGCAGTGTAAAATTGTTCCTTTCTCTCCACATCTACACCAGCATTTATTGTCTGTTTTATGAATGTGGGCCATTCTTATTGGTGTAAGGTGGTATCTTATTGTGGTTTTGATTTGCATATCCCTTACTGCTATAACCTTGAACAGTTTTTCATGTTTCCGTTGGCCATTTTTACTTCTTCTTTGGAGAATTGTCTTTTTAGATCTTCTCCCCATTTTTAGAATTTTTTTTCTTTGTTTTTGTGTTATGTGTGAGTTCTTTTTGTCTTTGTTATCAGACCCTTATCACTTGTATGGATGGCAAAAAATTTTTCCCACTCGGTTGGGATTCTTTTTTTTTTTTTCCTGTTGTCTCCTTTGCTGTACAGAAGCTTTTCAGTTTGATGTAGTCCTAGCTGTTTATGTTTTCCTTCATTATTTTGCCATCTCTATATATACGGCCAAAAATGGATTTCTGCATTGTAACTCATGAAGGGTTTTGTCCAGGTTTTCCTCTATGTATTTTATGGTTTTACGTCTTATGTTCAAGTCTTTTATCCATTTTGATTTAGTTTTTGTACATGGTGTGAGGGTCACACATATATAGTGAACTTATCTTTGATAAAGGAGTGAAAAATTTACATTGGAAAAAGGACAGCCTCTTCAATAAATGGTGTTGGGAAAACTGGAACAAGACATGCAAAAAAATAACTGGTGATTTCTTGGGTGAGAGGTGGCAGAGCTTCTCCTTCACCAGGGAGCAGCACTAGATTATATTAAGTCTTCTTTAGGAATTAACTCTTTATTTGATAATAATATAAATTGTCTTTCTTGTTCATCATATTTTTGCTTCTCACTATCTGAGGCTCTATAGTTTAAGTCTGGTATCTTGTTGATAATGCAAATTAAGGTGTTGTCCTTTTTATTTATTTACAGCCATATTAACACTTGCTTTCTTTGAAAGTCTTTTCTATTCATTATTATAATTCTTCTTCCTCTTATCTGATTTATATAGTGACTTTTTATTGTTTGTTTTTGTTTTTTTTTTTTAGTGACCATTTTGGGATCTAAGAATTCTCTAGGTAGGGATAAAAGCCAATTCTAGCAGTATATCAAACTGGAATAGAGGCACTCCTATGATACTATTGAAGAAATAATGTATGTTTCAGGATATCTCACAGGAGAATTGACATTAAAATAATTGGATGTCTTAAGACTTTCAACTGTAAGAAAAATAAAAATGGACATTCCTTAAGTCACATATATGCTTGGTTTTTATTTATTTACTCTTTTTTAGCAAGCTTAATTTTTCTTTTTTCTTTCTTTTCTTATTTCTTTATTTATTTAATTGAATATGTGTCTATTTTTAACATAATTGCAATTCTGAGGTTCACCCACCATCTTGTCACCCATAAACCATTATCTTAATATCTTTCCCCATCTCTCCCCTACTTTTACCCCTTCCCCCTCCCTTTCTCTGTGCTTAGTTCTGCTGACATTTTGTTGGTTTTAAACTTTATTTCTTCTTCTGGGCTTTTTAATTATTATTATTATTTTTTTTTTTTTGCTTTCCCTATATCCCACATATAGGTGGGATCACCTGGCATTTCTCTTTTTATTTTTGACTTTTTTCAGCAAACATGATTCCTTCTAGATCTATTGATGGTATCACAAATGTATCAAATTACTTATTCCATTGTATAAATACGCAGTAACTTTCTGATCCATACATCTGTTTTGGGGCTTTTTAATGATGCTATAAACATAAGCGTACAGGTGTCTTTTTGAACTAAGGTTTTAGTGTCCTTTGGATAGATTTCCAGAAGAGGAATTGCTGAGTCAAGTGGTAGCTCCGTTTTCAGTAGTTTGAAGGTCCTTCACACAGTTTTCCATAGTGGCTGGATCAGTTTGCATTGTCACAAACAATATAAGAGTGTTCCTTTTTCTCCATATCCACAGAACCACTAGTTGTTGCCTTTTTTGATAAGGGTCATGTTCTTATGTAAGGTGATATCTCATTATGGTTTTGATTTACATTTCCCTGATTACTAGTGATGGTGAGCATTTTTCATATGGTTATTGGCCACTTGTATTTCCTCTTTGGAGAAGTGTTTTTTAGCTCATCATCTCATTTTTATTGTGCCTTTTGCTTTGTTTTTGTTAAATTGTGTGAGTTCTTTGTGAAACTTTGATATCAGACCCTTATCACTTGTATGGAGGGCAAAATACAAATTTTTTGGCTTTCAGTTGGTTGTCTTTTTGTTTTGGTTATTGTCTCTTGTGCAGAAGCCTTTCCATTTCATATAGTCCCAGTTTGCTTATGTTTTCCTTCATTTTTTTTTGCATATGCACATGTATCCTAAAAATTTCTGTGATATAAGTCGGAATATTCTGCTTATATTTTCATTTATGTATTTTAAGGTTTCAATTCTTACATCTAAGTCTTTTATTCATTTTGAGTTGGTTTTTGTAGGTGATGTGAAGGAATAGCTTATACTGATTTTTTTATTTTCATATAACAGTCCAGTTGTCCCATCACCATTTATTTAAAGTGTCTTTGTTCCTATATATATTCATTACTCATTTGTCAAAGATTAACTGACTATATATGTGCAGTTGATTCTTTCTCCCACCAGTTCAGTTTACTAGTATGCTTATCAGAATTATTCTCTAATACTTTCTGTTTTCAGTATTACATTGGGTTTATTTAGCAAATTCCTGTAATAATATTTACATTACACATCTGTTTGCATATTCTCTACTCTGTTTTGACAGCTTAGCATATGAAATATGACTGATTGATTATATTTTGTACCTCATAAGTGAACACTATACCATATCTGGATCTCATTCTATGCATTCTATTTTCTTTATTTTTTTGACAGTGCCTTGCTTCTCGACTGTACTCCCCACACTTTTTAAGTGAAGAGGAATGATAAAGGTGTTAGGGTAACATTGAATTTATTTCTATACTTGGGATAGATTCAGAATCATGATTTCATGAAATCCTTTCTACTGATTCTATTGTGAGATCCCAACTGTCAATGATGCACATATGAATGTATTTTTAGCCATTGAACCAATACATTTGTGTACTATATTGAAATGAATATTCATGTTTTTCTGAAATAAAAATTTTCCCTTATTATTCTATTTATAATTTTTCCTCTTCTACTCTTCACATTTTTTCTTATTTTTGCACATATTTCTCCTGTCATAGCATCAGGATTGATGCACAAAATGTATGATTTATTTTGTTTATTTTTATTTTGTAATTTCTGTGAGAATATCACCTACATGCATATCTTTTGTTTAGTTATTCATAAGTATCAGTATTTTGACATTTTCTTACTTGTGTGATTGATCCATTTCTTTTAATTGATGACAGTATAATTTTATTCTATTGTTTTAGCCATTTAATAAATTATATTTCTATTTTTAATTCATTGCTCATGTATGTAGTTTTAACATCATTGTATGCCTTAAAGATTTCTCCTGCCACACTATGACTCATGAACTGCTTCTTAATCTTTTGGCTCATCTTTCCCTCAATTTATGCTTTAAATCTGCTGCTCATTTGTTAGTTTTAACTTTTTCTTACCCTTCTGTTTGTTTCTCTCTTCTCTCCATTTTTTCAATGGATTTTTAGCTCTTTTTTGTTAAATTGTGGGGGTTTTTTGATATCTTTGATATCAGAACTTTATCACTTTCATGGAGGGAAAAATTTTTTCTTGCTTTCAGTTGAGTGTCTTTTTGTTTTTTTATTGTCTCTTTTGTTCTACAGATTTTTAGCTTGATATAATCCCATTATATATATATTCCCATATATATATATATATTCCTTCATTTTTATCCTCTGTACATATGTCCTGAAAGAGGTTTCTGAATTGCAATTCTTGGAGTGTTTTGTCCATATTTTTCTGTATGTATTTTATGGTTACAGGTCTTTTGTAAAAGTACTTTGTTGATTTTGAGTTGGTTTTTGTACATGGTGTGAGGAAATAGTCTAGATTCATTTTTTTTTTACAACTAGCAGTTTTCTCTTCCCAGACACTACTATGAAGAGACACTACTATGTACATCCTTTGAAGAGACACTACTATGCATATTCTTTGCTCCTTTGTTGTAGCTTAGCTGACCACATATGTGGAACTTTATTTCTGGGTTTTGGATTCTGTTCCATCAGTGTGTATGTCTATTTTCTGTTTCAGCACATGCCATCTTTGGCTTTGTAATACAATTGAGTTTGGGAGAGTCATAGCTCCATTTTCTCCCTTCTTTGTCCAAAGAGCTTTGTCTATTTGAGGCTTTTTATTGTTCCATATGATATTTAGTAATATCTGTTCAATTTATTTGAGGAATGGCAATGAGATTTTTACTAGAATTGCATTAAATGTATAGAACATTCTTGGCAGAATGGACATTTTGAAATTATTAATTCTTCCAATCCTTGTGCTGGGAATGTCTTTTCATATATTTGTGTCTTGTATTTTTCTTAACAATGTTTTATAACTTTATTTTTATAAGTCTCTTACAACCATTGTTAAGTTTATTTCCAGGTATTTAGTTTTCATTGATGCAGTTGTGAATGGGGTAGTTTTCTTTATATTTTCTTCAAGTGATTTTTTTTTCATATAGGAAGGCTACTGTCTTATATGCAATGATTTTGTAGCCTGATACCTTGTTCAACTGGTTTATTATTTTTATTAGCTTTTCTGTAGAATTCTTATGAGTCTTTCTAAATATATTGTCATACCATCTACAAGCAATCATAGCTTTACCGATCTTTCCCTATTTGGATCTCTTGTATATTCTTTTCTTTCATAATTGCTCTAGTTAGGACTTCTAGATCTATATCGAAAACCAGTAATGGCAGTGGAGAACATTACCATATTCCTGATATCAGAGAGAAGGCTTTCAGTTTTTTTCTTTTATTATGCTTAGTTAAGTTCCTTCTACCCCTGGAATTTCAACAACCTTTATTATCTATACATATCGAACTTTGTCAAATGCTTTGTCAGCATATATTGATTGATGTGATCATATGATATAGCATGTGATATGATTATATAATATTTCTCTTTGGAAGACGTGTTGGATGATTTTCATTGATATTCTGATGCTGAACTATCCTTGTTTCCCTGGGATAAACCCCACTTAGTAATAATGTATTATCTTCGCAATGCATTGTTTGGATTCTATTTGGTAGGATTTTGTTGAGAATTTTTGCTTCTCTGTTCATTAGGAAGATTGCCTGTAGTTTACTTTCTTTGTGTTCTCTCTGCTTGATTTTGGTATTAGTGTGATGTGCTAGCTTCATAGAATGTTTTTGGTAATATTCCTTCTTTCTCCATTTTTTGAAAAAGTTTTTGTAGGATAGTCACCAATTCGTCTCTGGATATCATTGAGAATACATTTTAAAATCCATCTGGCCTAGGGCTTTTGTTTGGGGGAAGATTCTGATTAGTTTCAATTTCACCTTGAGATTACAGTATTTAGGTTTTATATGTCTTCCTTGCCCAGTTTAAGATGGATTTATGCTGATAAAAATTTGTCCATTTCAAGACTGGTTAACTTGTTTGCATTTAGATGTTCATATCAATCTCTAACTATACCCTGATTTCTGCTATACTGGTTTTATTTTCTCTTCTTTCATTTATGATTTCATTAATTTGCATTTTCTCCTCTTCTGTTTGAGTCTGGCTAGAGGTTTATCTATTTAATTTATCTTTTCAAAGAACCTACTGTTTTTTCATTGATCTTTTGAATTGTGCCTTCTAACTCTATTTCAATTTATTTCTCCTTGAATTTCTGCTTTATACTTGCTTTTGGATTTTTTGTTCTCTAGTTCTCTCATATGTTACATTAGGTTACTTTGGAGGGTATTTTCTTGTTTCTTGTTATGGAACTTACTGCTATGTATTTCCCTCTTATTTCTAGTTTTGTAACATCCCATATGTTCCCAAAGTACATGTCCTCCTCATTAATCTTTAAATTTTTTTCATTTATTCTTTGATATTCTCATTCATTGAGTGGTTTTCATTAACAAGGGTCTAAATCTCTATGAGATGTAACCATAGATTAAATCTCATGGATAATTAAACCCTTTCCTTCTTTTCATTATTGATTTCTACTTTGATACCTTAATGGTCAAAGAAAATACTGTGTTTGATTTCAATCCTTATGAATTTATTGACTCACATTTTGTGTCTCAGCACATGATTGATCTACATAAATGATCAATATGTTCTTGAAAAATATATGTATTGCATTCTCACTGAGTGCAGTGTTCTATAGATGTGTTTTCATCCAGGCATTTGTTTAGGGTTACTCTGTCATTGTTTATTTTTTGACTTTTCTATCTCTTCGTTGGTAAGATTGGGGTGTTGAAGTCTCTTACTGCGTATGTTTTATTTAATGTCTCTTTTCAGTGATGTTAGTAATTGTCTGGTATGTCTTGATGCCCTTCTTATGTTGCATATATATTGATAGATATTAGGTCTTTCTGGTGTATTATACCCTTGATTATTTTATAGTGGTGATCTTTGACTCTTACTACTTTTTTAGTCTGAAGTCCATTTTTATCTGATATGAGTATGACTGCATATGTTTTCTTTTGGGCTCTGTTTTCTTGTAGGAATGTTTTCCAGGCTTTTAATTTTAATCTGTATTTATCTTTAGCAGTTATGTTCGTTTCCTGGACACAGCAGAAAGTTAAATTCTATCTTTTAATCCATTCTACTCTGTTTCTTTTTATTGATGAGTTTGATTCCATAACTCGTAGAGTGATTATTGACAAGTATCAATCTGTATGATCATGGATGGAAGTGGAAACATTTTTCATTTCAATAATTGTGGATGTAGACATTGTGGGTGGACTTGAGCTTCCCCCCAATTTGAGATCAAGGATTTTTGCTTTTGCTGTGAGTAATCTCCTACTAGCTGGTCATATATGAGAGACCTTTGTTGAGATTTAAAATGGGTTTGAAAATGGGAGCAGCATGGTTGTTTACATCCTGGAAAGATAGAGACCAATGGTGGAGTTCCAGGGAGTTTTGTTTTGTTGCCTGGGGAGCACTGCTATTTTGAAAGTACATTATGTGGGAGCTGGTGCAGGCTGGAATGAAGAGAGTTGAAGATCACAGCAAGCTGAAGAGAGAGGAAGGAAAGGGGAAACTCTGGTTCCTGGAGACAGAGGAGGCAAGATAAGGAGCTTGGGATGCTAAATAGAGAAGCAGAAAGAATAAGAACAACTTGAACTTGGAGCACTTGATATTTGTGAGCTTGGAACTTGGAAGATTTGGAAAGCTTGAAACTTGAAACTTATGTCTGTTGAAAAATTGGACTTTGTGAAATGTCTGCCTCAGATTTATAGAGGCAAAAAGGTGCTATTTGGACTCATGCTTCTTCAAAACACTGACTCCATATTGTAAGGTTTTTATGACTTTTGAATTAAAACAGTGAGTTGGCGACGACCCTCAGGTACATAGTTGCTGAAGGTCATAGGCGCCGGCTCCAGCCCCTGGGAGGGACCCGCTCGCCACACGCCACCTCCGCCGCCCCTGGGAGCCACCCCCCTCGCCGCCCGCCACCCCCGCCGCCCCTGGGAGCCAAG
>PVHY01019703.1:0-26891 GCA_004024945.1 Uropsilus gracilis | reverse complement strand
CTTCAGCGCTCACGTTCCCGTGACCCGGGGCGGGGCGCGCCGCCTCCTCAGGAGCAGGGTCGGGAGTGGGGCTGGCGTTTGCAACAATGGGCAGTCTGGACAAATGGCGATCGATACTGTGGCTAAGTGAAAAACCCGCATGCTTGGGCTCAGCGCTTGGCCTTTCACCCTGAATGGAAGGACACTTGGACAGGCCAAGAATGCAAGTGACATTTTTAAATGTTTGAGTACTCCACATACTTTTATGTTCATAGGGGAACGGGCGCTGTTTTACAGGGTGTGTTCTGCTGGCCTTGCCTCCGCCTGCTGGCCTGTCCTCAGTGCCACCAGGGGCCCCAGGCTCTGTCCAATCCCTATCCTCACTCCAGGGCCGAGCCATGGTTGTGAAATCAAACCAAAACTCCGGTTCTTCCTCATCCAGCTCCTGGTCATCGTCCCATTCCTCTTCCTCCTCCTCCAGCTTCTCACTGTCCTCTCTTCCTATGGTTAGTTTATAAACACAGTAGCAAGCACCGGCCCCAATCATCAGTCCTGCTGCCATCCAACCCACTTCCCGAGCCCGGCCCATGCTCCAGTCCGTGCCCGCTTCGGGGCAGGACATCAGAGGGCCTTGCTCCACCTGAATGAAGAGGATCCCTAGGACTGGGCTGAGTGGCGGAGGCAGGTAGTAGTCTTCAGCCTCTCCCAGGTCTTGTAGCTTTCTTTTGATGAATCTATGGGTGAAACATGGTATTTGGGCTTAAGGCTGTGACTCACCAGATACACAGTGGAGTTGGGGGTTCTGGGTGAGAGGTGGAGAGATCATTAAGAAAGGATCCCTTTGTTGCTGTCTGTCATCCTCTAGCCACCTTAGCCAACATGGCTCTTCCAGGCCCCACAGAGAAGCGGGCTGTGGGGCTGTGGCAACAGCCACAGAGAGGTTAACCCAAAGGGCCTCACCTCCACCACACCCCCACCTCCCCAGAGATTGGCAGGCAGTTGCTCCCACCCAACTCCACCAAAGTCAGGGTCATCCCTTCTTGCAACCCTTGTCTTCTGTTACTAGTGCTTCTTCCGCTGCATGTGATGGACAGAGAGTGTGACAGAAGGACAGATGCAAAGGGAGCCAGCCAGCGAGGGAACTGGAAGTGTAGTGGAAGGATCAAAATGGATAGCACTGCCCTACTAGCGCTTTCCTGGAATGTTGGTCTTTGAGTTTAAATTCTTTCTCACCCCCTCCGACTTTCCTAAGGCGGTCGTCCCCGCCCCCCTCCCCCCTGTCGTCCGCCATTTCCCAGGCAAAAGCCGCCACACCCCTTTCCCTGCACTGAAATGGGAGGGGGTGTGGAGAAAGAAGGGGCCAGGAGAGGGCGACTCGGACCCGGCCCGCACAGATCTCAGCCCTCCGTGGCCCGCCACCCCCGCCCAGGGTCCAGGGCTTGCCCACCTTCACAGCGACCTGTCCTGCGGGTCCCCAGGCAGTTGGCTCCTTCCCTCGCCGCGACTTTCGCGGAGACGTTTCCACAAGACTTACAAACCTGCAGACGGACAGAAGGCCGAGGGGACCAAGTGCTTGATGGACGGATCAGCAATAGGGACACGAACGCACTGATGGTGGAAGCTTTTCTCCGGGGAGTCGCTGTCACCGTCATTCACTCTCCGGACCCCCGCCCGAAGTCCCGGTCTCTCTAGGAAATTGGGCAAGAGACTGGGGGGCGGTATGCAGAAAGTGGGCGAGATGGGGACACAGCCTCCACTGGCCCACGCCTAGATCCGTAGCACTCGTGATCCACTCCTACCCCACCTCCCTCCAAGTAGAAACCACTCTCGCACCGACCTGCACCGTCTGGGTTAGTTTCCTTCTTCCTTCACACGCCTGCAGAGTAATAGGGGGCTGGTACCCAGACGGAGGCGACTAGCAGGACTTCTGTTCTAGGAAGCTCTTGGTCACGTGACTACCACGTCACCAGTGAGCTCTGGTCCCCAATTTCCACTCCCACAAGCAGTGCGGCAGGCGCCAGCCTGCCCCGTACCTCCCCCCTCCCCCCTCCCATCACACTGGGCCCTGTCACTCTTTTCCTCTGTAACAATACCAGAAACCAGAAGTGGCCATGGCTCTCTGGTGTGTGAATTTGCCTTTCTCTAATTACAGGAATGGCCAGTATCTCTGGGTCTACCAGTCACTTGTACTTTTTGAGAAAATGTCTTGCCCTTTTCTTGGGGCTGAAATCCCTGCTTTTTCCTCTTCATTTTTACCCCTTCTCACGTTCAGTCTCTGCACCAAAACCAAAGAAAAGGACAAAAAACAAACAAACATAAAACCAGAACCAAAAACTCAAAAAAATCCCAAGAAGTGAGGTTTTTAATTGATATATTGGATCCATTCAAGTCCTATTTCATCTTTCTTTCATCTTTTATTGACTGGAGCTACAGTATTTTGTAAAGTGATGCATGCCAGAAAATATAATAAAGCTACTATCTCACTGGAGAACAAACAATCCAAGTCATATATATATGTAATAAACAAAATTTATATATCTATCATAAACAAGATTTCCCAATTAAAAAGGTGTTCTCACTGATTTGGTTAATTTGTACCAGCTTGAAAATATTTTCTTCTGACTGCACAGGAAATAGCAGCCTTTAAACAGCACATTGAAATTTAAGAACATATCCCTACAAACAAAACAAGTGTGCTCGATATGATTTATATATTGATGGATAAAAGGAAGCTAGAGTGAGGTGGTGGGTGTTTTCCTCGTACAGAATTTAAAGAAGTGCACCACCAGCCTTTTTCTTCCTGCTGGTTGAACCCACAGAATTAAGTGTCAGGTGATTGAGCTCTTCATAGAAGACCACTAGCTGACTTTCATTCGGACTTTGGAGGACAGACTTTATGCAGATCCCCATTCCAGCTACATCTTACTTTTTTAGATGAAATTTGCAAATTGGTAACTTTGAAGTTTAGCCTGCTCCTCAATCTGAGATTTAAAAAAATCTATTCTGAAGTTTCACAGTGGAACCCCTAAGTCTCTGTAATCAGAGAATTCTGTTACTCCACTGGAAACAACACTCAACAGAAAGACTCATCAGATGGGATTTTCATGCCACTGTGACACAGGTGAGCTGTCTCCTGTACCTGTCATTCAGGTAGTACATGTCACCCCAACAGTGGCTATTGTTCAGGATCCCCGGGGAGAGAGGGGGGTGTGGGTGACAGAATCTCTTCAGCAACACTGACATGTATCACTTTCCCCTCACAACAGGACAGTTTATGGGACTCAAGCAGTCACCAGGAGAAAGGGGTCTTCCATTCCCTCCTTCTGTTACCATTTCACTGCACCACCCCTACACCCCCCTCGGGATAATCCCAGAACTCAGAGACCAAGTATGCAATAGTCCCCAGACATCCAGCTGTCCATGCTGGGGAGTCACACTCTAAATATAGGCCCTCAGGCAGCCTCTTTCTTAGAACGTTGAAATATGACACCCCAGCAGGAAGCTCCCCGGGTGAGGGGGCCCCTGTGTGGAGGAGGCCTTTTCTGGAGGTGAGCCCGGGAGCCCAGAATGCCTGGCTGATGAATATTCAGAAATCAAGAGCAGGTCACAATGTTCTGGTCCCTCAGTTTTTATAGTTCAAACTCACTCACCGATACCATATCCCATTTCTCTAAAACCCCCACCTCATTTCTTTCAACAACATGTCCCTATACTGCTTTCTTCATTATTCTTTATTTACTTCTCTATTAAGGATTCTATCTAGGAAGACTTACTCTAACACAACTTGAACATTCAACTGTCTGCCGTTCCGTTTTGGGTGGCTAAGAACTTATAAAAGTGGCTTTTGTTGATTTTGAGCATATACATTGGATAGAAGTAAGGGGTCTGGTGTCCTAGATGTGCCTCTAAAACCAGAACTCATTTTTACAACGCTTAGTCAGGATTCAAGGACAACAGCTCCACTCTTATCTCTTCTCTGGTATAAAACATCTTCCCCTTTTGGTATATTTTCCAGTTATTCCAGTATGTAACTCTCCTCCTCCCCCCAATGACAACCTTTTCAATTCTTATGTGTTATTAAGGGCACACTATTTATCTGACATACCGTTTCAAAAGAGCAAAAGGAAAAAGCCTTAAGCAATTCCTCAGAGAAGTCTGTTAAAAGTTCCTGAGCCTGCAGACGGCTATGTGAAGCCACTGTCAAAAGGAACCTTTTGGCTTAAATTAGTATGTGGTTACATGTGATGTGTGACTTACAAAGAATCGTCAAATAAGAAAGGATTAACTGATGGTAACACTAATGGAGTTAGTTATAGGGGCTGAGTAAAATAAATGATAGATTGCCATCTTTAAATGATATTACTTTCCCAATTCTGTTATATATATATATAGTGTTATACACACACACACACACACACACACACACACACACACACACACACACACATATATATATATATATAGTGTATTAGTTGATTTTTTTGGGTTGCAACTGCTAGAAACCAAACCTGCCTAACTTAAACAATGAAGGAATGTTGAAGACCAGGTTCAGCTCTGGGGGAGGGGGTTTATACAAGAGGCTGGAATAGATGATTTCTAGAGGATGTCATAGTCTCTACTGATTTCCAGTTTTTTGTCTTGGTCCAAAAGTGATAGTTTAGCAAGGAAGTATTGAGTTGTTCTGTTTGTGGCACAATGCCCACCCTTTTACTGTTTTAGATATTAACCCTTTCTCAGCTGTGACTGAGGTTCTGGGGGCCTATTGGTGCCAGCATATCTTAGTTGCTGGCACCTTAACTGCTTGAGAAATATACACCTCTGAAATGGTGATGCACAAATTTGTCTTTGAGTCAGTCACCTGGCTCCCCTGACAGGTTTCTACAAGATTACAACTACAGTCTAGGGTCCTGTCTTCAGCATTGCACAATCATCCTCGATTTAGGCTGAGAGGAGATTCCTCATCAAGAAGAACCCCCCATTCATAGACTTAAGCATAAATCTGATCCAAATGGCTAGACTGATAGACCTCTATATTGTCTCCCTGTAAGTAGTCCACAAGGGAAGCTAAGTCTCAATAAGAGCGAGAAATACAGCTGTCACAGGTACTGGAGGTTTCCCTCCGTCTTTCTAGCACTTCTCGGGTAGAGAAGCTACTGCTTGGGAAGCCATAACTCACAGAGGTTGCTTGGTGAGCTTGCAATCAGAGCAAGGGCAATAGTTCACCTCAAGAAGTGGCATTCAGCTAAGGAAGCTTGAAGTACTCTCACACATGAAGGGGATGAAATGCTCCATTCATCTTAGCCAAAATTCCCTCTCATCCAGAAAGTGATTGGGTGGGAGCTACCTACCAGCACTTTTCCTCTGACTCCTTTTCATATATCCCAATCTTGAATAAGCCCCTTCACTGCACACAGTCTTTCTTTAAACAGAAACAGAGCTGATTTGGTTTCTGTTTACTAAATGTCACTTTTGTCCTAAAACTGCCTCCCAGAAATTACACTGATAAGAACTGCCCTGAAGTGTTGCCAATTCCCAAACTCCCCAGTCTCTTGATGTACTCCCCTATCATCTGTGGATTTGAAAAAGTTATGCTTGGACAAATTCCTTAGATCCAGACTTCAGGGAACATCCCATTATAGACCCTATGCTCTGACATTTTTATTACCTCTCCCACTATAAAAAACTTAAATCATTGCTGACAAATGAATCATCGAGTTCATCAAAGCAGTGGGTGAAATGGTATCACACGAATAGCTGGGTGCTGAATTTAGTTGAATTTGTCTTTGTTTTTGTCTCAGTGCTCCTCTAACACTGGTTTCATTGAAAGATGACATTTCTTTATTTGTACCCATGTATATTTGATAACATTCTTTGTATGCCACTCATTTTGTCAGTGAGCATGTCTCTTCATCTGACAGCTATCCACCCAAGTCGTGATTTCTACTCCACTTTTCCTGTTACTGTCTTCTGAGGGTTTCATGCCTCTTCGTTGCCAACTGATGCAAGTGAAGGCCTATAGCTCTCCTATTTAGAAGGTTGGCCTAGTTGGAAGATTTCTATCTTCTCAGACACACTGCTCAGCTCATTCAAGGTTGCCTTATGTGCTAGGCCCCAGAAGACATTGCGACTACTTTGAGTGAGGTATATCACACTCCTCACAAGTAAGAAAATGTGGGACTTTTGGAGGCCATCACCCAACATCTGCCTCCAACTTCTACTCTTTTTTTTTTTTTCTCTCAAATAAAAAGAGCTTTATAGGAATCTTTTTCTCACCAAGAATGCAGGGGAGAGGGGAAAGGGTAGAACAAAAAGAACAAGAAAGTATTAACGAACGAAAAACCACACTCTTACCATGAGTCTACTTTTCTGAAGGCTTGTGTGGTTCAGATCTGGGACTCGATTTCAGAGGAAATGTTAGATATTAATAGCTAGGAGGAGGGAGGTGGAAGGAGACGTTGCTGTCCCAGGAGCCTACGAAGGAAGAGGCAACTTTTCAAAAAAGTACAAGTGGCCAGTAGCCCCAGGGGAAGATGCTGTCCCTTTCTGGCAATGGGAAGAAAGCAAAAACAACTACCGAGGAGGCGAGATTAGGAAAGAATAAAGAGTAACAAGGCCTGCTATGGGGGAGGGAATAGAAGGGGGGCGGGCCCTCTTCTGCCGCACTGCTGGTGGGAGGGGAAATTGGGGACCCGAGTTGGTGGATGACGTAGCTCTCACGTGACCAAGAGCTGACGTGTGCAGAAGTCCTTCTTGTTCTGGTCGTTGTTCCCGTCTGAGTACCAGCTCCCCATTGCCCTGAGGGCGAGCGGACCAGCGGCGGAGTGAAGGAGGAGGAGGGGAAGGAAACTGTCCGGGATCCCTGCAGGTCTGTGCCTGGGAGATTCCATAAGGTGGGGGTGGCTAAGGGCGTTAGGGCGGAGACCGTCGCGGGTCCTGAGTCGCCTCCACCGTCTCTCCCACTCGCCGCCGGCTCTCCAAGACATCTGTCCCGTTTGCAGTCCTTACCGATGCTGCGAAATGGTTAGCTGGGGGGTGTTTGAGGAGTCGCCCCGAGGTCGGGAGGTGGGGATCCGCTGGGAGCCGAGGCCCGTAATCCGGAAAGGGAGCTGTGGCCTGGGTGTTGGCCCCCAGTTCTCTAAGACAGTGCCGGAGGGGGAGAGGCTTGACACTGCGGGGCGAAGGGGGGCGGGGTGCAACGTGATGTGTCAGCGGAACCCCGAGAAGGGTCATAAGAGTGGGAAACCTTTGACAGCCAGGCCTCCGAATTGGGAAAGAGTTTCATGTTCTGGGGACGGGCCCGTCCACCAAGCACTCAGTCGCGGCTGTTTCCAGTGCTTCTGCTGGTGACTGGATCTTCCTGACCGCGGCTCGGTGTCCAGTGGGTGCGAGCTTCTCCCGGGTTGCCAGTCTTTCGGTAGTTGCGGCACCACGCCAGGCAAGGGGAGAGGAAGGAAATTAACCCCGAACGGTGAAGGTCGATTTGAGGGTAAGACCATCTGCGAACCCTCAGAGGGGCGGCGGGGGGCGGGGGAGCGGGGAGAAACCAGAGATGGGAATAATCTAGGTTAGGTCTGAGTCGGAGTGTGTATCTCACACTCCCGGGACTGTGGCGAAATGGCGTGCGTTGAGAGTGTGTGTGTGTGTGCGCGCGCGTGTGTCGCGGGGCGGGGGGGGGGGCAAGGGAGGGGGAGAATGACGGGAGGGAAACCTATCAGACACTTTGTTCATAATCCTCCTCTCTCAACAGTACTTAGTCCCCATGTTTTCGATCTGTCATCCTGCAGGTCTGCCGTAGCAGGTGGCACCACTTGAAGCGAGGGAGGAAGTTTCCTCGGATCAGTAGAGGTCGGTGTGGGCGTGGGGGCTGCCTGCAATGGGGGAGGGGCTGGAAATCGGCTACAGTTGGACAGGCGCACCTAATTCTACCTTATTTCCCCGACACCCCTCCCGTTTTAGGTTAGAGAAGGGGCAAGCATGTGCATGTTTTGGATAGCATAGAGAGATTTAAAAAAAAATCTGACAACCTGGAAGGTGAATCAGGAAAGTGAGGAATGAGCAATCAATTCATTAATCCTCCGTTCTCACAGGCTCTGTCTGATCTCTCTGCAGATCGCCGGGGTTGTTGGGCGTGGCTCACCTCCAGGGGAGGGAAGAAGGGGCAATCTGCCTGCCTGAGTGCAAGAGTGCCACTCCCTGGAGACACTCGGAGTTGGGGTAGCTGAGGTCTCAGCAAACCCTATAAGGTCTCTGTCGCCTTTATCTGGCTTGGGGTGGGAGTGGGCTGGGGAAGGTGAAATAACAGGGACAGAGAGACTTATGTTTTAACAATCTAGATTTCTTACCAAGTAATCATTTATTATTCTCCTGCCCCTCCGTGCAACTCTCTGCATGGGGCAACAAAAAGAGAAGAGAAACTCAAACCCTTTCCTTCCTTCACCCCCAGGTCCACCTGCAGTGTCAGCGACTGTGGCCTTGAAGTGATTGAAGAGGATCACTCTCCACTGCCTTGCACCCAGGCCCATAGCCCTCCTCCCCCAGCCTGAGTGACCATTCTATTCCTTGGTCCCTGCTCTTGTCAGGGACGATTGCATGGGCTACGCCAGGAAAGTAGGCTGGGTGACTGCGGGACTGGTGATTGGGGCTGGTGCCTGCTATTGCATTTATAAACTGACTAGGGGAAGAAAACAGAACAAGGAAGAAATGGCTGAGGGTGGCTCTGGAGATATGGATGATGCTGGGGATTGTCCCGGGGCCAGGTATAATGACTGGTCTGATGATGATGATGACAACAGCGAGAATAAGGGTATAGTGTGGTACCCACCATGGGCCCGGATTGGGACTGAGGCCGGGACCAGAGCTAGGGCCAGGGCCAGGGCCAGGGCTACCCGGGCTCGTAGGGCTGTTCAGAAACGGGCTTCTCCCAATTCAGATGATACTATTTTATCCCCTCAAGAGCTGCAGAAAGTTCTTTGCTTGGTTGAGATGTCTGAAAAGCCATATATTCTGGAAGCCGCTTTAATTGCTCTGGGTAACAATGCTGCCTATGCATTTAACAGAGATATTATTCGTGATTTGGGTGGTCTCCCAATTGTTGCAAAGATTCTCAATACCCGGGATCCCATCGTTAAGGAAAAGGCTTTAATTGTCCTGAATAACTTGAGTGTGAATGCTGAAAATCAACGCAGGCTTAAGATATACATGAATCAAGTGTGTGATGACACAATCACTTCTCGCTTGAACTCATCTGTGCAGCTGGCTGGACTAAGATTGCTTACGAATATGACTGTTACAAATGAGTATCAGCACATGCTTGCTAATTCTATTTCAGACTTTTTTCGTTTATTTTCCACGGGAAATGAAGAAACCAAATTTCAGGTTTTGAAACTCCTTTTGAATTTGGCTGAGAACCCAGCCATGCCAAGAGAACTGCTCAGGGCCCATGTCCCATCTTCCCTGGGTTCCCTCTTTAATAAGAAGGAGAACAAAGAGGTTATTCTTAAACTTCTGGTCATATTTGAGAACATAATTGACCATTTTACATGGGAAGAAAATGAACCTACTCAGAATCAGTTCAGCGAAGGTTCACTGTTTTTCTTTTTGAAAGAATTTCAAGTGTGTGCTGATAAGATTCTGGGGATAGAAAGTCACCATGATTTTTTGGTGAAAGTAAAAGTTGGAAAATTCATGGCCAAAGTGACCGAGCATATGATCCCAAAGAACCAGGAATAACTTTTTGATTTTGTAGTGTAGAAGCAACACATATTGTAAACTATTCCTTTTCTCCACCTTGTTTGTATGGCAAAGGAATCCTTTCAGCTGCCAATTTTGAATAGCAAATATATTGTATCATCAACACAGATATTTATCCGAGTTGATCTTCAGGTTTAAGCTGGATGAATGAATATCACTATTTGTTCTGAAAACATGTTTGTTGCTTTTTATCTCGCTGCCTAGATTGAAATATTTTTACTGTTTCCTCTGCATAAGTGACAGTGAACCAATTTATCATAAGTCAGCTGTCATTTGCATTGACTTCATTTGTGTATCATCAATAAACTTGTGTGTTAATGCTGGAAAGAAAAAGAAAGAAGAAAGCAAGCGACCATTCTTGTCCTTGGTTTATAATCTAGATGGAAAGATAAGGAAAACAAAAAGATAACAGAATAGCTGGAGCCTCTTGTGATTGTGCTGAGGTTTCCATGGGGTAGGTAGTCACTCAAGATTCATCTAGAAAGCAGCCATTTAAAATGAGTCCTGAATGGCATAGGTGGTTAGGGTATTCTGTGAGATGGGAATAAGCAGGGCGCTGGTGCAAGAAAGACCTGGAGGTAAGAGTTCTCCTCCTAGACAGTGAGAACACTGGTCTGCTTAGACTGGAGAATGTGAGGAATGAGGATAAATAACATTTGGTAAGCTAGATGAGACCAGTTTGGTAAGCTGGATGAGACCGGTTTGGCAGGCTGTTTGAATATTACCCCCACTGGACCCCGAGAACCATTAAATATTTTTCACTAGAAGATATAATGGAAATTCATGTAGAAACCCCTGTCTCTCCTATTATGCAGTGTCCACGAGGGTGTGGCAAAATGGACTCTTTCATACTCTAGTGCTGGAAATGAGTTCACACTGGCACAAGGTTTGTGGAAGCCTATTTGGTATCATGTATCATAAACTTTAAACTGCTTAAACCCTTTGCACCAAGGTTATAATTACGTTATTGGCCAAAGATTGTATGCATAAAACTGTATAATCCCAGTTTGAAATACTGAATATTAGAGACAATTTAAGTGAATAGCATACTGAATCTGTTAGATAAACAAGAGAACCTTCACATGGTATATTATAAAAAGGTTGATGGAATTCTATATTTTCAGGAGAATATATTCATCATGCATTGTTAAATGAGAAAGGTAGGTTTGATAGCAGTATTCATAGTATGATTCCATTTTTGAGAATAATATAGTATATATTTAAATAGATGTTTAAAATTTCTGGAGTTACAGACACCCAAATAGTGACAGTGCTTATCTTTGGGTGGAAGGATAATGAGTGATCTTTATCTTTTTACTTTTAATTCATCTATGTGGTTTATTTATCTGAAATGAATATTGATTTTTAGGAAATTTTTGAAACAGAGAAGTGCTGGTAATGAAGCAGGTGATTGATTTGAGAGCATGTACTGAGTAAAAATGATATTTAGATTAAAAATGAGATGGATTAAAGTTTCCTCCATGAAATGATAGATGGGTGGTAAAGACAGAACTTACCATGAGGATTAATGAAATAACACATGCAAAATACTTAGACTCTCCCGGCATGTAGCAGTTAATTAAGAAAAGTGAGTACCCTTAATTCTCTAGAAAGCAGGATTGATAGTTTTTTGTTTGACCTTTGTTTTGCTGGGGCATTCTGCCATGTGTCAGTGTCATTTAATAAATAATAACAACAACAATAAAGGATAGTGTTTATTAAGCGAGTACTGTGTAGAGTTCTGTCATTCCTGCAAGGCAGCTGTTAAGATAATTTCTCAAAGGAATAGGACTCAGTATGTTTCCTCAGACATGATCTCACCAGCCTCCACAACATATTCCTAGTCAGTTTTGGGATGCTCTCCTGCGTCATATTTGAGACCAGAAAAGAGTAAAATCTGTTCAGTGATTATCTGGCTTTAACCTCAGGCTCCCACGGGTGTGCGCTTATATTGTGTGTAGTAGACGAAACAACCAGGAACTGATTGATTTAAAGTTGTTGGGTTTGGTGACCCTACAGGATCACATTTATGTGAGGACTCATTTGACACCTTTCTAACGGTGGGGTGTGGAAAAAGGAAACCCTGTTACTAGATAGTGGAAAAAGATTTTGGATGGGGAGATAAATGCATGAAAATAGAAGCAGTGTCACAGCTAGATGGAGACACCTCATTGTCTTTTTAATGGATTTATCTGGACATGAGAGAGGAAGACTAAGCTGCAAATAAGAATGTGGAGTCACTAGAGGATGAATGTATTGAAGTCTTGGGAGTGAATGTGAGGCCCAAGAGAGAAGGTTAAGAGAGAATGAGCAGAGGGCTAAAAAAACTGTGAGAGACCATGGCTGCTGGAGAAAAACAGCACACCGCTTGAAGCACTGTATACGCTTCCAGACTCTTAAACTGTCCAGTACATTCTATACATAAAATTGGGTGCTGTTGTAGATAACTTTTCAGAGCTTTACAGGAAAAGTTTTTCCTAAAAAATATTCAGTGGAGATACTTGAGAAAATGAAAAGAAATTTGTTCCCTGACCCAGATTTGTAGCTTGAACTTCTAGAAAATTTTTGCATCAACCCTTGATGTCTGTGGGGGCATTGATGATGTCTCTGTAAGGGTGACAGTGAAGTGGACGAATAATAGCTAGCCATCTTGCGGCAGGGACACAGACCTTGCAGGTCTCTTCCCTTTCCTTTCCTTCCTTCACACTTCTATTCCCTCCTTCTTGGAGATGATGACAAATGCTTCTATGTGTTTCTGTCTTTGGGGTGACCATTTAATACCCAGAACACCAGGTCATGGACTAGTGGGCATTGCTGCAGAATAATAATTGTGGTCACTATGGAATACAGTGGCCCTGAGTGTGACTGGGTGTCAGGAATTTTGGATCCCTGGTTGAACAGAGACTGAGAAGGAACTAGTTTTCATGGGGCCCGGCCTTATGTGCACTGCGTGTTTTTTGATACCCCATGTCAGGTGTTATTCGCAATAGAATCACCCAGACTCTGGGAGTGCCCCATGGAACAGATGTGTGCCTGTCTGATCCAGGCAGGCCACTTGGCCAAGACATACTCTGTTGCCCTGCTGTGTTCATATTAGAGGTGCCATTCTCAGTCATCTTGGGAAGGCACAGTTGGAGGATTGTGGCAGCCCATGGGGGTGGAGAGGAGGCTCCTCTCTTGGAGAATGGATGACAGCTCATGGGAAACTGAGGGAATTAGGAACTCAAGCTCTCTTGCTATTTTGGTTTAGTTCTACTCTAAAGGTTTTAGAAATAGAAGTGGGTTTAATTCAGTCAAATGTGTTCAAAGCCATTTTGCAAAGATGGAGGGCAGTTCCCTTATGAATTGTCATCCAAAGTGTAGCATTTCTAGGCTCAGGAAACTGGTGATCTTTTTTAAAGTTCATATTTTACTTGCCTCCTTTCTAAAGAGAGTCTAAGTGTAGGTTTAGCAAGTGACGTGGTTCAAGAAAACTTTGTGTTTATGTTTCTCTTTGTTTAACTTCTCTGCTCAGTTCCCTTGAGAATGACTTTTCTAGGAATGATTATGATTATATTCAGTGCTGTCTTTTCCACATTCATTTTCCATCACTCCCCAGGCTGAAGGTTTCCCCCCATTTCTGTTTATGCTGTGACCCCTCCAGCCTTTGAACAAGAACTCTCTTGCTGCCTTCCTGTGTGCAGCAGACTTGGGTAATGACCCCCGGTCTGCTTAACCCTGAGGCTGTGGTGTTAAGTAGGATAGGGCCATTTGCTTTTCAGAGTGGCATACCTCCACATTGGAACCTCTCAAGTTCACGCGTGAAGGTTTAGGCTATGTGTGTGCTTCGGGCCAGGCAGGACGACAAGGAGGAGGATGGGTAAAGAGATGTCTTACTGGAGGAATAACTTCTGGGTTTATGCAAATGCCACCAATCTATCATTAAGAGTGGACTAAGCGTGACTCTAACTCTATTGACCTATGTCATTTAATAAAGGGAAAATGTGGGTGTATTACAAGCATCTTTGGTCTTAAAATTTCCTGTTTACTGGGCACTTTTAAGATTGCTGAGAACATAATGCCAAATGGGCTGAAATTTGTTTTTAAAATACAAGGCAGAATGATAATTTTTGTTATTATAAGAAATACAATTAAATTGACTAGATTGTGTTTGCTGCCCAGAACATTCTCTTCCTAATATCAGTCTACATTAGAAACCAAATTAATATCAGAAAGTGATTTAATGTTTAAGAAATCAGGGTCAACTGAAGTAACTAGATGGTGATGTCATCAAAGTAGAACCATGTCTGCTATGGGTATTGACCTGTTAAAATTAAATGCTTGTATTCAACAGTTAGACAGCACATTCTTCCTTGACATAATTATAAAATCTTCTATGACTATAATATCACTAGATGGTAGTTCTATGATCATTGAGATGTATAATGAAGGAAATTTCATACAGAATTTGAGAGATGTATATTCTTAGAGCAGGAGAAGACTATTATTTGGAATGCATTCTCCCCTACATGTTGATTAGCTTACTTTTTCTGAATTTGCTTGCCCAATGAGTAATAGTAACTTGTTATTAAAGTCAAGCAAAATTAATTGTTATCTCCTTAGTTATTTCTTGCTACTTCTCTTTTTTCAAAAAGTTAATCTATTAAACTTAGAAATGCTTTTTCTGATATTAGAAAGGATGCTATCTGGGCAAGACCAAGCAAAACAAACACTATTCAAAATAGTTTATGAAGTTTAAATCCATTTAGGTGGTTTGGAATATGATTTTTTATCATCAGCTATTATTTAACATCTTCAAACATCACTTCTTGGTTAACTCTCCCATGAAATCAATAGCAGAAAAATTGGAAATATTAAAATGTTTTGTGCATTTATGAAAATTTAAAAAATTCTGAATGACCCTGCTGATACACAGGTAAAATTTCTATGCTGTAAATGCCCTATCTTGTGAATGTTTGTATTTATACAATATAAATATATAATCACATTTACTTAGGTGGATATGTTATAATTGGAGAAATATTCAGACATTAGTAAGTCCCTGGAATCAGTTTTCACTTTTATTTTAAAAGCTATTCATAGAAAGCCAAGATATATTTGTTTTAGCTTCGAAAGGGGAAATGTTAGCATCTCAGGAAGAAAATCATATTACAGCCTCTGTAATGGAAGACAAGATTATGCATCCAACTGGATACTTATCTACCATTCTGAAAATAGTTGGTAGTTACCAGTACTCTGAGAGATTGTTTTCACAGTGCACTCTATCTTCTTTATTGTGATTTCTTAAACTGTAGAAGCAACACATGCTTCTGAAAAATTAAAACAGATAAACTTATGTATTAAAGCTTGATGGTGCCCTCTTCTCATTCATCCTTACAGAGTTACTTACTATTACCAGTTTAATGTATTCTATGCCTATACAAATATAAATGATGAAAATGAACTCACAGTCCATATATTATTCTGTTTTGCAACTCTTATATCACTTAAAGTACAATCATGTGTATTCTTCCATGCATATCTTACCTTGTTTAACTTGTGCATTTCTCTCTAGGTGATCTATATTTGTAGGTAGTCAGATCATTCACTTTTTCCCATTGTGACTCTAGGTTTGGGTTCATGCTGAGTCAGACTTTTCTCAACTCAAGATTTTATCTATTCGCCAAGCTTTTAATAATAGCTGTGTGTGTGTGTGTGTGTGTGTGTGTGTGTAATCCTTGTGGCATATACTTTTGTGGAGGGTGTAAAGTAGAAACATAATTTTGCTTCATTTTCCCACCCTAAACATTGAATATTCCATTCTTTCCTCCACTATCTGGGAGGACTTTTCATACATTATTAGTCATAGGTTGTTTACAAAATGCTATTCTTTTCTATGAATGGAAAGATTATTGCTTCCTTTGTTATCTTTGATGCACTGAGGACTGTTGATGAAGTACTATATCACAGAACCTATTTTATTAAAGATAGAATGAAAAGTATTGGGCTTTAATACTAATTCATTGTATTATAGATCTATCACAAAGACAATTAAAACCCCAGAAGGATAAATACAATGCACTTTGGTTTCGGAAAATGCCATAATTTGTAAAAGGTAGTCTAGCAGGTGACTTACATGAAGTATCACTTGAGTCAAAGCAATCTTAATGTTATCTCCAAACATATGACAATGAACAAGCTAATTGATGTATTTGAGGACTTGAAAATCTGCTTGCTAGTTTTGTCTTCCAAGTAGGAGAGTTATTATATATTGTCATGTGTGCCTTGGAACCAAAGATAAGAAATTGATTTTTTAAAAATATGAACTATAAGATCTAGAGGGTGTGAGCACTATGAATTGGGCATTCTGGTGGACATTTACAAGGTATAGTAATATTCCTATAAAAAAACAGAAGAGATGCAGATTTAAATTTATAAAATGAACTACAGTACAAATAAGGAGTGTCATCTAATGAAAAAATGAAATAAGTATTAGGGACATTAGCATTTAAATAATTGGTTAAGAATAATCTAAGGATGAATGATAGATGCCCATGAACAATATATATGTTACTTTAAGCAAAAAAAAAAAAAAAACAAGGAAAGAAAATGTTAGCTCATAGTTTGTATAGTGCAATATGCTCTATAATCTTTCTGGAGTAGAAGAAAGTTAATCCTTCTATAAAAAATTGTCCTAGATCTCATCACCTCCCCTAATTTGCTTATTGACTTTGTGATTTTTTAATACTTCCTTGTGTTTCAAGCAGATACAGTCATGCCAAATTATAAAGTTTTATAGTTAACACTTTCCTCAATTTTATTTTTTTTCTTTTTAAATTTATTTATATATAAATTTCACAACATTGTAATCTCAAGGATTTGCCCCCCCTTTCTTCAATTTTACACTAATTATTTTCTTATTATATTATAATAGCTTTGGTCTCCAAAAATACTGTTGAATAAAAATAGTGAGACTAGTGAATGACCTTGACCTATTGCTACTTTTAGTAGAAATAACTTTTTCATTTCATGGTTACAAGGAGAATTGCTGCTCGTTGCTGGAAAAACTTCTTTCAATATTTAAACTCTTCCTTTCTATGTCTGTTGATAGCCATTAGGAGTAGCCGCCGATTTGTTCCCTAGTGGTTTTTCAATAGCTATTGATAGAAAAAGACTTTTTTCCTTTAAATATTTTTATGAAATGGATTATGTGGATAGAACTTTGATTTAGTATTTTTGTCTTTGTGGATTAATACTAGCAAGGTTATAATATAGTCTTTTCATGCCAGTGTTCTTGGTTCTATTTGTTAATATGTTTTTAAACTAATATTCCATTTTGATTTTATATTTATCATTAACATTTGTTTATAGTAATCTTCTATGTACTATCTTTAACAGATTTTGGCCTTAGGTTTCCTAGTTCTATAAAATTTATTACTAAGCTTTCAATTTGCTTCTTCTTTTCTGGTAGAGTTTAAATGACATTTGTATAGCTCCTTCTTTAAAAGTTAGATAGATCTGAACTGCAAAACTATTTGATCTTGGTTCTTTTTTCAGTGGTAGATCTATAATCACATTTCCACTTTTATCCAAATATATCTACTGGGTTAATGTTGATAACTTCGATTAGGAAATCATCTAATAGTTTTAGATTTTCAAATTCAATGTTATATTTTTGTATATAAGATTATAATTCTTTCCATCACATTTATTATATGGTTTAATGTCTATTATTCATAACTTGTATACTATACCTCACCCCCGTTTTTACTTGTCCTCATGAAAAGTCTATTTTATTGGTTTTCAAAAATCAACTTTTTATTTACTGTGTCTCCATTTTTTTGTCATTATTTTTAACTTTACTAAGTTCTTTGCATTTGTTCTATTGTTCTTTTTCTAATCCTTCAATAAGAGTGCTTATTATCTTTATCAATGGCCTTCTTGAATAACAATGGTAATTAAGCATTTTTCTGCATACAACTTTTGCCATGTCCCACAGGCTTTTATATGATGTAGTCACTGTTTCTTTGCTTTCCTTAGCCCTTGCAATTTTGTTTTTAATTTCCTCTTTGACCCACGGATTATTTGAAAAATTGAGTTATATTACCAAGCAGTGATCTTTTATTAATTAATTCTAATTTTACTTTTTTAAAACAATGTGAAACATATAAAGTCTCATTTTCATTTAGACTAAGTCTTTAAAGTTTGAAAATCAAGTCTTTCAATTGCAGAAATTATTTTTCCTGATTCAATTATATTCCTTTCACTGCTGTTATTGTGTATTTTTCAATGACAATATCTAACTCCTTCAATAGTTCTATCTTAATGAGAGTTAATATAAATTTAGAAGTGTACAGACAATGAAGTATGAAAGTATCAAAGGGGACTGGAGAAATTTGGAAAATGGAATACTCCAAGGAATGTCTTCTGGGAGGTATCCCTTGAAGGCAAGGCTGTGATTTGAGTGAAATTTGACTGAGCTTAATTTCATGATTGTTTGTCTTCATAATATCCATATTTTCTTCAATTTTTTCTTGAGACATGCATAGAGATTCTCACATTAGTAGACTAAAATTTTTCATAAATTATCATTAGGTTGTTACCCTTAATTCATCTGTTCTCTCACTCTGTCTCCCTCACCCCTTCCAGGTCTGTAATGTGTCCCATCAGCACAATGCTCCAGCTACCATTATTGTATATTGATGAACTTTGTTGTAGTTTAAAAGAGATGTGCTTGGAACTTAACGTCTAAGAGAAAACAGGGTGCAAACAAGTAAGTTGTGTAGAGCTGTAACATGACTGACAGTTGACACATTTCTCAATGGGCTCATCTTGCATTATCTCCAAGGGAACAGTCTTGAGTATTCTGAGAGAAGAAAATATACATTGATTTACTAATATACAGGATGACACCAAAAACTATTGAAATTTCCATGTACTCTCTGACTGGAATACTGGGAAGAAGGTGTCGTTTCCTCCTTTCCTTGAAGGCGGATTCTTACTTATTCTTAAAATAGAAAAATTAAATTACACTGGAGACTATAAGTGTACACATATTATGTTATGCATTATGATAGACTACGTTTGATACAAACCTATGTTCTATTTTTTTTCTCTCTTAATAGTTCTTAGTTTTTCTCTTTGCCCATTCTATTCTTCAGGAAAAGTTTAAGGAAAGGTTTTGTGATTTCTCAAAATTTAAGCTTCTGAAGATATCATGCTAAATATAGTTGATGCTCTACACCAAAATGTGTTTAATTAAAGCCTGGTTTGTATTTAACCTGCTTAAAACTCAGTGTGTTCAATATGAGGTTTGTTTTAGTTATTGAAAATTCTGTGCCACATCTCTTCAAATATTGACTTCTCATTCTCTCTATTCTCTCTTTATGGAACTTCTTATGGGCCTATTTTGTTATATTTTATTCAGAATAGAATAAATAATAGCATAAATAAGTCATTCTACATATTTCTATTTTATACAACTTCATCTTTTTGTATTGCATCCTGAGTGATTTTTTTAAATGTGCCTTTGAATGTCTTAATTACCTCTTTGATTTTGAATTTATCTCTGCTAGGGACATATAAAATTCACCAGTACCAGTTTAATTTTTATGGTATATAATGTCCTTTGGGTTCTCTAATATGTATAAACTGAATTCAACCTAATAGTCATGGGTATAACTAAGCTAAATCCTGATTGCTTCCAGGGGAACTTTTTACCCACCCATGACTGCACATAAAAGACAAGTTTTCTTGTCTTATATCTTTGCTTTGAGAAAGCTTTCTGGTTATCATTTAATGTACTGATTTTGCTTCTGTGGAGTCTCAATTTAAACATGAATACAATATCAACTTCCCATCTCCCACTGCTTATTGGTATCACCTACTGTCATGTGTAATTAAAGACTGGTACCCAGTCCTTAAAGTCAAGATCCATCTTTTTGTCTTTATCTCCTGCTCACTGACATTCATTCTTACTTTTGTTTCTTGGGGATTTACATTTCATGATATGAGATTGATTATTTTACTGTTTTTAGAAGGAGAGCATATTCTGTCAATTTTGTGAGTTTCAGGTGGGAAGAGGGGAACTTCCCAAGTCAGTTCAGTCTGCTATTGCCTAGATGTTCCTCAGCTAGCAATATTGAACTGGACTATGTAGGTGACTTGTGTCATACCTCTTAAGAGACATGTAGGGATGTGATTGCTTTATAGTGCTACTAGTCAGATAACATAGGGTCTTACCAAGTTTTCTGTATCTTATTATGGCAATGGAAGCAAAGCAAAGAAATTCTTGGTCATTCAAGAATGGCACAGAAGCAACTAGAGTAGCCATATGTCTGGAGAGGCACAAGGAAAGAATAAGAGTGGTGAATTATGTAGGACAATGGTACTAGAAACATGTGGATCCCTTCCTTCTAACAACTCTAAGGTATTCTATAAGCATCCTTTATCTTAAACACAACCATGAAGAAAACAAAAGACCTTTAACTGATAGTTTCAGTTACCCATAAGACATGAAAAAAACAAAATGGAACTGATAAGCATTGCTATAGAAAAGTTGGATGTCTTACACACTTGAGTTTATGGACTGAGATTTATTGCAGTTACATATAAATACATGCACATGTGTACATACATATTTATATATGGTTGCTAAAACATCTGAAAGGATACACCACAGTATTTTAGCTATCACATTTTATTAACAGTGAAATTATATGACATTTATATTGTCCTGTTTGCCTAACTAATTATATTTTTCCTTTTTTCAACTCAAGTTCCATTTCCTTAGCGAAAACTTCCCTGTTCCCTATCTACCCACTCAGGGTGTGTTTTGATCTTTTCTTATACACTCTTCTATAACTGTGTTCCATTCCATCTTTGTACTTACATGGAATTACAGTTATATATACACTTATGTGATTATTTGTTTAATGTATATCCCTCACTAGTTTGTACGTTTCATTAATGTAAAGTGTCTGTTTTTCTCACCAATGTATTCTCAGTACCTTGCACAGGTGCTCAATAAAGACTTACTAAATGAATACATTTCTGCACTGTTTGAAAATTTTTACTATGACTACTAATTTCATTATTTTAAAAAAAGTCATCTTAGAGAAAATACAAGGATTGACCTCTGGACCAAGAATCTTAAGCCTTAATAATAAATCTTAAATCTTAATGGTAAATGGCCACATTTACCACTTGTGCTGGTAAGTAAAGAATGTGAAAAAATACATGTACACCACCATATCACTACTAACATACAACATTGCATATGGTTTCTAGGGACTCATAGATTTGGCCAGTTATGAATATCTGTTCTAGTTAATCAGTATGGTCGATGGATGAGAGTTCTTTAGTTACTGGTCTAAACCTGCTTGAGGAGTCATGAAAGAGGAGGTGAACTTGTAGGTTGCAATCCTGGGCAAGGTTAGACTCTTCTTGGATGCTCTGGAGTTTGGGGATGAAAAGCTCATCAGATTGCACTCTGTAGTCCAGGTGGGAAGTAATGGTAGGGTCCAGGGGTAAGTCTTCTTAGTTACCATGAATAGGAACAAAAAGCTGAAAAATATGGGGAGGGTCTCTCTCCAGAAATCATTTATCGGCCTTCATGAAAACACTCAACTGCAGGTGTAGTTGGGACCCTGTTGTTTTCTAGTAGTGGGAAGAGTACTCTCATCTATACTGGGGCTGAGTAACTGTGGGAAAAATGATAGCAAGATGGATGGAGCCAAAAACATTTACTCAGGTTACCCCTTTGGTGACCCTGTCCATGCATATTTTTAGAGAGTCAAGTGCCTGAATGCAAAGAATAAGAGGCTAGAGACTATGGGAAAGGGTCAGGAGATAGCATCTTACCCCCCTTCTTCAAAGGACAAGGAGGATAAGATCATTTCTGCATTCCTCACACCATCAGTTGCCTCACAGATCATTCCTTTGCCCAGAGTTGAGTCTCATTATCTAGAATTCAGTCCAAAAACTTATCAAATAACTTGTAACTGTTTCTTATGTAGCATAATGATACAATTGTAGAATTTACTTGGAGGAAGTCCTCCATGAAGTGGGTGGGGCCTCCTTCTTAAGCTGGAAATATTTTTATGATGCTTTTTTCCCTCAAATCCATTCTTTGTTGATTTTTCAGTGAAAATGACTTCATTGCTTTTTTTCTGATGGTAAAAATGATTGCAGATATGCTTATTTTTTTAAAGACTGCAATGGTACTGGAAAATATGAGGAAGTAAGTTCTAATCTCATGTTCAATCTCTGCCTCTATTACTGACCTCCTGACCACTCTCTAATATAGTCCCTGCTCCCCTTCATAGTTTGGTGGATGGATGTGGTTGCAGGGGAAATGGAGGTTATTATTGCCCAGGGGTTTGTGGATAGCGAGAGGGAACTGGGGATAAGGTCAACCCTGAGGAAGGTATCAGTGAAGCTGAAACATTTGAAAATTATTGCCCAAAGTCAGGAAAAACAGGCATTAAAACCAGTGTCCTTGATTAATGTCTTTTAATAATAGCATTCTATAGTTTCCTCTACAAAGCTCTCCTCATTGTGACAGAGACTGTTAGTGGTCCCAATTTCCATTTTGTCTGCTTTTTTTTGGGCACTCAGCTAGATGATGGTAGTCAGCATCCCCTGTGATTGAGCATGGCCATGAGACTGAGTTCTGGCTAATGAATTGTGGTGGAAGTGTTGCATATCACTTTTACATTTTCCCTCAAAAACATATCTAATTTGTGCTCTCCCTTTTCCCTATCCACTAATTGACTCACAGGAACTCTGAGCAGGTACCTAAGGGAATAACAAAGTATAATGAGACTGCTAGCAAGGGGGCAAGAGCATAGGAACTCTAACATACAGAGTTGATAACTGTTTAGACTTGGAGCTGCTATTTGAAAGAGCAATCTGATAGTACTTCATCAAATTAATTATAGACATGCCCTATGACCTAACAATTCCATTTCTTTTTAAACATACGGGAACACTTCTCACCTAATTCCATAAGGGGACATGTATGAAGGCATTCATCAGTGTGAGGTAGCAGCGATTTGGAACCAGTCTAGAGTCCATTTCTAGATAAATAAAAATGTAAATTACAAAGAACGAACACTGTGGTACACCATGAAAGAATTAAATCTACGGGAGTAACATGGATAAGTATTGTGCCCCCCCTCTCTCTGGATAAATATTTTCTAATAATTACTGCTAAGGAAAAAAGCCAGAATAAGGATCATAGCACCACACTGTTATCTAAATTAAAAACTTATACATACAAAGAAATGTAAGGTTTAAAAGAACTCAAACAAAATATATACACATCAGATGTATTAGAATGGTTGCTGTGGTGAAGAGGGTTGAAGTGAGAAATGGAGATGATAAGAAACAAAGTAAATAAATGACTAAAGAGGAAAAGATTTTTGATCAGACCAATGCAGATGGTACAGTATGAAGGAAGGGTTATGGTTAGTATATCCCTCACTACCTGAGGTTCACACACACACTCAAAAAATAAATAAATAAAAGGAAAGAAATCCATTAATGTTGCAGTAGCATAGAAAGCTAAAACTATGGTAACAAAAGACTCAAGTGGTCTTTCTAATTTTTCCAGACTATCTTGCATTTAGATTGATCACATGACTAGATTTGGACAAGGTACTATAAGTAAACATGGCAATGACTTCTGTACTAGGGTAGTTTCAAAACCTGTATAAAATTCCTGTGTTGAGATAGAGGAGCCACAAGATGCAAGAAACCTTGATCACTGAGTAACGGCATGGAAGAGCTGTGCAACCCACATCAAATTTTATATAGATAAAAAATAAACCTTTATTTCACTGTGACTTTGGGGTTCATTTGTTGTTTTGTCATAACCTGTTGTAACTCCAACCTATATGGTTTTGTATCATATCTTACTATCAGATAGAATAGGTTTCCCCTCTTTATTCTTTAAGATTGATTGACATAGCTCTTGAATCTTTAGATTTCTATACAAATGTTAGAATGTGTCAACCAAGCTTTGGTAGATTTTTTTTAATGTTAAACCAATTTTGCATTTCTAAATTGATTATAACTTTTTTTTCCTGAAACCTTTTTGTTGTCATTGAAGTAACATTGGTTTACAACACTGTTCATGAATAAAGAATAGTTTCATAACTCTTCAAATGACATTTTTATACATTACTGCATTCTTGTTGGCATTTTGTTTTAAATTTTCACAACTATGTTTATAAGTAATACATTTATAATTTTCCTTTTTCATACTGTCATCTAATTTTGAAATAAAGGTTATTAGTTGTCTCACAAAATGCATTGTATAGTATTACTTCTTTCTGTTTTCTGGAAGAGTCTACTTACAACTGGAATTATATATTCCATCTAGGCCTGGTCTTGGGGCAGAAGGATTTTTTAGCTATTGACTTAACTTGTCTTTTTTTATTATGCCATTCAAAGGAACTACTTTTGGCTTTGTCCATACTATTTAACATGTGTTTATTTTCAAGTCTTTTTTGTTCTCCTGTCTTTTGTTAAATCTATTGATCTCTTCCTAACTTCTTCATTTGGATGTTTAGCTTATTAATGGTTAACCCTTTTTCCTGTCTAACATAAGATTTAAAAAATACCAGTTTTATTAAGATATACATCCACTAAACAATTCACATGCTTAAAACATGCAATCGATGTTTTTAGTATATACAGAATTGTGCAACTGTCACCACAATTAATTTTTAAATATTTTTTCACCCCATAAAGAAACCTTGCACCCATTAGCCTGTCATTCTCCATTTCTCCTCCACTACCCCTCTAGTGCTTGTCAACCATAATTCCCTCTGTCTCTATAGATATGCCTATTGTGGAAAAAATCATACAAAACAAAATCTTAGGTGATGCATTTCCCTTGAAATACTATTTTTACTGTATCCCACAAATTTCTATATTAAGTATTTTCATTACAATTCAGCTTTCAGTATTTTTAAATTCCTGCTGTGCTTCCTGTTAACAGGTGAATTGTTTAGAAGCATGTTCAAAAATTTCCAAACAAATTTTAAAAATTATTTTGTTATTTGTTTCCATCTTAATCGCATTTTGGTTAGATAAGCTGTTTTTGTACCAATTCTTAGAATTTTTTTGTGACTTGCTGTATGACCGCATACAGGATCAATTATTGTAAATATCCTATGTATGTTTGAGAAGAAAGTATATTCCTTTATAATTGAGTGCAGGATTCTAGATGTGCCTATAAAATTCGCTTGCTGATTGCAATGTTCACTACTCTGTATCATTATTGATCTGTGTACTTGCCCTTTAGCGAATTACATTGAATTCTCTCATGTGATTGTTGATTTGTTCATCTCTTTTACAGTTCCATAAAGTCTGCTGTTACATTTTTGAGGAGACTTTATTAAGTGCCCATATATTTAGACTTATTTTCTTATGAATTGACCTTTAATGATAATTAAATATTTTAATTTTGAAATAATTGTTGATTTACAGGGAGTTGCAAGGGTAGTAAAAAGGGATCTTCTGGATGCTTCACATTTCTCCAAATGTTTATATCTTAGGTAAATATAATGTGGTGTCTAAATTAAGATATTGACATAGATATAATGTCTATATATAGATCTATTAATTTTATCATATCATTGCAATCAAGATAGAGAACTATTTTATTACTACAAAGATCACATTTGTGCTACCTTTTCCAACTCACACACACTTCCTACCCCACCATCTTGAACTACTGTCAATGACAAATCTGTTCTCCATCTCTGTATTTTCATTTTACAGTTGTTTATAGCTACAATCATACAGTATGTGACATTTTGACATTTGCTTTTTTTTAAAAAAACTCAGTGCAATACCCTTGAGAGTCAAGCTGTTGTGTATATCAAATTTATTTTTCATTGCTAAATAATATTCCACAGCAAGGACATGGCATCGTTTTTGTTTTTTTTTTTTAAGCATTCACTTATTGTCAATCTTTAATAATATTTTCTGAACTAAAATCTATTTTGTCTCCTTAATTTGGTTATGCTAACTTGCTTTTCATTAGTGGTTATATGGTATATATTTCCATTGCTTTACCTTTAAAAATATTATTTTTAATTGAGGTAATATTAGTTTACAACACTGTATATGATTTAGAGGTATAGGTTCAAACCTCCTCAGAGATATGTTACCAAACCACACATACCACCAAAGCTCCCATAATTTTCCACCAGTTCCACAGAACCCCTCCACTCCATCCTTTTACTTTCAAAGTCTCTTTAGCATGTAGTTAGATTTTTAAAATCTGACAATATCTTTTAAATTAGTCGATCTAGCCCATTTTTACTTCTTGTGATTACTAATTCATTTGACCTATATGCTTTCTACTTGTCTTACTTTACTGAGGCTCCTCTTTTCTCATGTCTTACCCTCCTTTGAACTAAATTTTTTTCTTAGTGCGATTTTCCTTTAATGCTATGGACATTATATATTCTATTTCATTATTTTGGTGGTCACCCTTAAAATTTTGCAATCAACTTGCACTGATTTATACTTTTATTTTTAGTCAGGCACACTCAAAATCTACAGTTCTCCTTTTTTTGATTCTGATAGTGCAATATCACCCTCAAACCTAAGGTGTTTTCATATTTCAAAGTATGAATCTCAGCGAGGGCAGATGAGGCAAATTGCTATTTATTTTCCTTATAAGAAGGGCACAGAGAGAACTATTTTCAAAAAGTCCAAAAAGACTCAGAATTTCCCAGATCATTTATTTCGTTTATCAGTGTTCCCAGTTTCACAAAGGAAGTCTGGTAAAGTGGTGAATTCAACTGATATTACGATTAAGTAATAGAAAAGACCAATTTCTAAACTCATTCTTCAGGTTGTCTTGGTCTGACAGCTTTAAGTGGTAGAGGATTCTTGCAATAGGATTCCATTATTGCCCTATTTTCTCTTTTACATTGAATCAGGTACTCAATAATCTAACCTACTTGTCTTCACCGAGGTTGCTCAGTGTCCTTAGAAACAAACATCTGATCTCATCCCTACCCAATTCCTGTTCTACATGAAATCATTCTATGGGAACAATCACTTTGTCCCTAGATTCTATTGTGAAAAGAAAGCACTCTCAGCTAATTGTAGGCTTGTTATTTCACAACAGTAGAAGGAATTCTCATTTACACTTTGTC
>PVHY01019702.1:0-26901 GCA_004024945.1 Uropsilus gracilis | reverse complement strand
ATATATATATATGCATTCTCTAAAGGCAATTGTAGTTGGACTACTTTAACTTCAACCTCTGCTGTTAACATGAAAAATGCATAAGAATAGAAGCACTACTGGCTTAGTTTCTCTGGAGTTCTTGAAGCCCCGCAATTTATATTAGGAAGACCACTCGGTCTGGATGAGCCAAAATACTCATATCCTAATCCATTTGTAAATGTAGGCACACTTCTCAATGGAGGAAGCTTACTTCAAGGACAAGGACAAAGATAACATTACTTCTTTCACCAGTCATTTTGTGGTGGTTTCTATTTTCAGTTTTGGTGTGAGGGTAACCTTCCACTCATCTACTTTCTAATGATCATTCCAGAGTCATAAAGGTTCTAAAACTGGTCATGACTTCTGGTTGAATTAATTGATATTAGTTTTAATCAACATCTACTATGTGTACTTTGTGTTCTCAATGATATCACATACTTTATAGCCATTGAGACATAAAATAGTATGATTTTAATTGTAGTGTTAATAAGCACAAAAGCCTTAAAAAGAGGGACATTTCAACCCACTTTTCCCTTGACAACTTTCATGCTATCACTGGTTCAAATTCTGAGGTCACTCCAATTGATTTTAAGATTCTTGCTAATATTACGGATATTTTAATAGTGACATTTAGTTTCAAATGCCATTTGATTCAGTTCATAAATATAAATGCTATTTGGAGGGAAGAAGATTTTATAAATTCCTACATCATATTCTAACTTTCTCCTCACCAATGGGAGTATGATGAGAATCAGAGGACAAAACTGACACAATTAATTTTAAAAATTGTCCAAAATTCTTGACAATGATTTCCTTGAATGATGGGTTCTCTCCTCACAAAGTGTGAGCTAGACTTAATGACCTGCTTCGTATGTGACTGAAATGACTATGCATAAACTCCAATACAAGGTCACAGAAGGAATTGTGATGTCCTCATTGCTCTTGCTCTTGGACCCCTTGTTCTGAGGGAAGCCAGCTGCCATGCTGTGAGGTGACTCAAGCAGCCATGTAAAGAGGTCCACATGGTGAGAGACAGTCCTCCTGCCAACAACTATGTAGATGAGCCTCTGTTGGAAGGAGATCTTGCAGCTTTAATCAATCCTTTAGATAGTGTGTCAGTATAAGGTGCATGGGCCAAATACCTCTCATGTTACTATACAGAACTCAAGTCTGGAATAATCTTTACATTTTTGAAGGGCAATAAAATTAGAAGGAAGTGGGGGGGAGTAAAAAGGAAAGATCTCAGAAAGTCTAACAAGTGTGTAAGCACTTCATGACCAAGGATTGCATCTCTATGTTACCTAATATTAGAACTATTCTTCAGAAGATGTAGACTTTCAACATGTAGTTGCTGAATTAATTAATTTATGAATAAAGTTGCTGGTTTGTACCTATCTTATCTAATTATTCAGATATGCATGTTGATTTAATCTAGAATTCAATGGATGACTACCATGAATAGGCCTGCAGTGAAAAAGAACAAGTGTAATTCAATGAAATAGGTAATGTTCATTTCCTAATTCATTCAGCAAATTGTTTTTGAGTGTCTATGATGTATAATATTTGTCATTGGGGACTTAGACTACTAGCTACTTAGTACAATTATGAATCTAAATCCCATAAGTAACAAAATGAGCCATAATTTCTTTATGATTTTTTTAAAGAACTTGAGGAGAAACTAACTATATATCTATGAAATTGGTGAGTAACAATGACATTCCGAAAATGTGTGGCCTTAATAACTCACCTACATTACTGGACCTCAGGAACACAGAAACTAAATATCCTACTCTTTTTTTGACAGTATTCTGGGGTCTTGAAATGGGAGTCTTTTATTGATTTATATAAAAACTTATTTGTTTAGTTTAGCAAAGATAATTTGTGAATTTTATGGTAAAGACTGAGCACAGATGGTTAGGAGAAGAGATGAACATGGAGAGTTTAATGGAAGGAATTGAAATTGCTATGTTGGGAAGGATTTGTATTTGGTGCCAAATGTAGCACAGAAGCAAATACAACAGTACAGGGACACATTTATCAACTTAACACATGCCTGTTGTGTGGCTACATCCCACTTGACTGTACTAAGCATCCCCACTCAGTGGAATTGGCTGCAACCTCTTCATTTGTTTATTTTTAGATGTAAAAATCTGTGCCCAATGCTCAAAAGTTCCTCTAGGTATACCAACCATATTAATTACAAAGCAAAAACAAAGGACAAAGGAAGAAAGACAACAAATGAAAAAAGATGCTGCTCCCTTTTCCGTAGGGTGCTACTTCCAATCAATATGGCAGAACTAAGATAGGCATGAAGATCAGTCCTCTGTCTATGATTTTTCCTTGAGAGGATATTTCCTGATCTTCTTTTTCCTCTTGGATCCATGTACACAAGGGGACAGATAAGATAAATTCCAATTGATATCTTTTTTCTAATTTTTTATATTGCTAAATCAGAAGAAACAGTTATTGATGGAAAACACAATGGTTCAAACACAAGACACAACATGTTCAAAGCATAGTAGGTATTATTTTACCATATGGATAACTGTTTTCTGTTAGCCCCCCCTCCCATACACACACAAACACATACATACTCCATAGCCAAATATATATATATAACATAACCAACTTAGGTGACATGCAAAATAAAGATTCAAAGAAATTATCCGTCAAAAAAAATGCAATGTTAAACCTCTTATGTGCTGTCTTTTTTTGACATAACAAAAATAGTATCCTCATCTCAGAAGACCTGAGCTTAATCACTACATATATTACTTTTTAAATAGCTCTATAAAATACAACAACAGATGAGTAAGGTAGTATAGAAACTGGGATTATACATGTAAATTTTCAAATTTAAGCTTAAAATTGTAAATAAACTTGTAAATTATCCAACTCTATAAAACAAAATCAAGAGCCATTAATTTTACAGAATTCCTTGCTTGATTTCAATAGCCCTCATTTATGATTAAAATACTTAAGCAAAAGAAAGTACCTTAGGAAAATTCTCTAATATACCAAACTACAAAAGAACTACCATGAAATAGTAAATGCTAATATTTATTATTATTATTACCTCTTTTAACCCTATAGGTGGAAAAGCTGTGTGGAGGACCCTTAAACTTCTGAAAATGGAACTACCATTCAATCCAGCAATCCTACTTTTGGGAGTCTACCCAAAGGTACAAAAGACTAATTCTAAAGGGTACCTGTTCTCAGATGTTTATTGCAGTACTATTTATAATAGTCAGCATATGGAAACAACCCAAATGTCCCAAGACAGCTGAATGGATCAGAAAGTTGTAGTATATGTACACAAGGGAATATTATTCAAAAATCAAAAAAGACAGACATGTCATTCGCAGCAACATGGATGAAGCTAGAAGGATTTATGTCAGCAGAAATAAGCCAGAAATAAAGAGAAATACTGAATGTTCTCACTTATATTTGGGATATAAGGAAAACAAACAAACAAATGGACAAGAAAAATTTAAAACTGTCAGCAGAACTGAAGCATAGAGCAAGAGAGGGGGAGGGAAGTAAAATCGGGGGAAGGATGGGTACAAGAGATTAAGATGGTTCATGGGTGACAAGGTGGTAGGAGAACCTCAGGTAGACAATGATGTAAATATGTACATATATGTGCAATGAATTTAAACAATTAAATTTTTTAAAAATTATAAATAAAAGTAAATCTTTGGCACACCTAAGTTATCAATAATTTATTGCATTTCATTTGAAATTTGTGTCTCTTTTCTTTTAGTCTGCAATCCTAGAATCCTCATGTCAAAATTCTAGTACAGGAGAAGACAGATCTAATGCAGGGTAATTCCATTATAGCACCTAACATACTATTAGCTATCCTTTTTTAGAGAAATTTATTTGAGATATCATAAGATTATTTGCCATTCTCTTTTTTTTAACCTTAGCCTTTGGTTCAGGTTATTAGTTAATTATAGGTTGTGATTAAGTGGTTAAGTATAGATTTTGATGTTATTTCCATCCCAAGCTCATTATGTCAAGCTATTTTAAGAGTCTGAGAACAACATCTTGAAACACAAAACAGTAATTTCCAGTTGTCATTTTAAAAAACTGTATGTTCTGCCATTATTGACTGCCAACCTCCACCATTTAAAAACATTAGCCCCTTATTAAGGGGAAATTAAACATATACAAATAAAATAGAATTGTAAAACATACCCTCATGTACTTATTATTGACTCCAACAATGATCGACTAACTTTTATTTCATCTATATTCCTCTACCCACCTCTCCACCAGAAGGTTATTATTTTTAGAGTTCTTTTGAAAACCACTCTTTTTAATATACTGTTTAACTGCTTGATACCATCTCTGGATGGGGTGGATACATACCTTCTTCTATGACAAGTAGATTAGACATACTGAAGATAGATTTGCTATGATCTGGCTTTAGTATACAAGATCTTGCAGTGTAATTTCTGACTGAAAAAAACTGCAGATAAAGAATTCAGAAAACAAAGTCATTAGCTAGATTTTAGCTTGCCCAGCATTCCTCCACCTTTGGGCAACAGAGTCACTTGCTTCTCTTTATTTCTTCAGGTTTTAATGAAAGCACAGCAGTGAACATGTGATCCAGATAGTTCAGAGAATGCCATTCCAATGTAAAGAGGAGATGCTGAACATGATGGGTAAGCCCTGAAACAGAGGATCTGATGCTTCCGGTCCAAGTTCTCTGATATCACTGACTGAACTCTCTGAGTTTTCTTTTGTCACTTTGAGTTTCTTTATTACAGCAGTTATGGACTTTTTGTCTGATGGGAAATATATAATCTTCCATCTTTTTTTGTATTTGAGTTCTGGAAGGCTTCTCCCCTTGTGATGTAATACTTTCTTAAAGTCTTGTATTTCCATGTCTTATACTTTTGCAACTGCTCATTTGGTACTTGAGAGCTCCCTATCATATTATTCATCATAATATCTTTAGCATTAGAAAGTATTTATTCATTCACTCATTTTAGCCTTTGTTGGCTTCTGTATGTACTCAGATCTGTTTTGTAGTTGCTAAGTGTGCATGTAGTATGGGAGGGATTTGAAGGGATTCTGATTTTGGATGAGTTTGAGTTGTACTGGCTTGTATTTGTGGCACCCCCAATAGTCTTCCTCTGTGGAGTTTGGAATGATCTTCAGTTGGAAAGAGCAGTCCCTGTGCTCACACTATGCCTCAAAAATTACTATTCCCAGAGTATGGTAATGGAGAGTGCAGATCAGAATAATCTTCTCTGTTATTATCTTTATTGTGAAAAGCACCCCAGGTCTTTCACAGGTTTTCCCCTCTTTTAAGGGAGTATGCCTCCACACAATCTTATCTCCCCTTCCCCTAGGAACTCCAACAGAAATATCCATGTTACCATCAGTTTCTTTTATTCCAGGATAAAACCTACAATTTCTCTCTCCATTCACCTAACGTTCAGTGTACCATGAATCTTATCAATGCAAACCTGCTGAATTCTTTCTACTGATCAAGGAATAATCAATCCCCACTTTTATCTGAGAGGCTATCTGCTCAAACAATGTCCTTCTGGATTATTGATCCAAGAGCCACAACCCATGAGAACTATGTCTTGCAATTGCCTCTGCCACAACCTATCACATCCGTTCCCCTTCGACAGGGCCTTCTCCACTGCTTACGAATACCTACCAGGTCTAAGTGACTTCCACGACCATTCCAAGGGCTCTCCGGGTCTGTAGGAGCCTACTATAATATGTGTGCTTCCCAGTATTGTGCTGGGGCTCACTGAGGTCATCTGGGGACTAGCTTGGTGCTTTCAGGACCCTGCTTTCAGGACCCTCCCAGAAGCTCACAGAGTTCTATAGAGAGGCCTATCATTAGTGGGACAACTTCCAGGACCTGTCCCAGACTCACTGAGATCTGTAGATGTTGTGGCAGGTCTGTTTCCAAAATCTGCCCTGGGACTCAGTCTCATTGAGGTCTGTCAGATTACAATGTGAGTGCATATGCTCTGTTGCTTGCTGGGCCACCATTAGGGCCCATCTCACTTTCCCTGGGGAGGTCATCTGCTTGACTTGTTCTACTGCTCACTGGAATTCACCTCCTCCAGATATTACTCCTAGCATATACTATAATAACATGTCTTTCTGTAATAGTTATTTGGGTGTTCTGCTGCAATCTAGCTATGATTTTTGTGCAGATGGTGAGCCCAGCATTTTTTTATGTTGCTGCCATTTCACCTTATTTTCTTGGTTTTCTTTTTCCTATATATAGGCTAAAAATATTTACGTACATTCAAGGAAGATGAGAATAGCTTATTGATTTCCCCAGAAGTTTCCCCAACCTGAATTGTCCATCAGGTACTTTTTGGATTAAAGGTTACATTCACTTCTCAATGTTAGCACTATTAGCGGGACATAATTCAAGTCTTGGATTCTGGGATATGAAAGACCAGGAACATACTTCCCCTCAGGCAACTGTTTGAAGAATTCAAATAGAAAAACTATAATTTCTGCTCTGCCTGGATGAAAAGCCAAAGTTATTTTCGTACTCTGATATGTCCTCCCCCAAACAGATCTTGAATTCTAAGAATTCTGAAGATTGAAAAGGTAAAGGAAAATGTCATACAAGAAGTTACTTGCAAGAAAATCATAAAAATGAGCTAAAATGCACACCTTTGATAGAAAATAAAATATTGAGAAAGACAGTCATGTGCATGTCATCTTTCAACTCTAGTAGAGTCACATAGGAAGGTATCCTGAGCTTTGGACACTGCCTTACAAAGAGATAAAAACTTCCCAGCCTGTGCTGGGAATATCTTTGTTTGGAAATATCTTTCTCTGTTCTGGGCTTGATATGTATTTCTTTGTTCTACTTAAGCATGGGCATCATGTGGCACTTGTTCAACCACACATTATATCTATTTTTGGCAAGGAGGGAAGCATTTCTTTTCCTATTCTACAAACTATCTCCCTATGTTGACTGTAAAATGAGACCCACTGGCCATAGGGGACTGTCATTATTGAAGCTGATACTGCTCTATCTATTTTTGTGTTTATCAGCATTGTTCAATCCAGTGTCTGTGAATCAGGTCTTTCTCGACATAACAACTTCAAAATAATGAAAGTGTCAATACCTGGAATGGCTACTCCTGGTGGTAAGCAACTGTTGACACTAGATGAATACTAAAGGCATCTATTGGGTCCTAAACCCTATCCTCTTTCTTAATCAAGTTCACATCCAATACACAAACCTTACTGAATCTCAACTCTCACAAGGCATGTTTTACACCAAAATATAGAGTATCAAGGACTACAGCTCTATCCTTATTCAGTTAAATAAGACTAAAATACTCAATCCATACCACACAGACATATTTCTGCACTGATCCTTATTCTCCCTCTTAAAGTGCTTTGTTCTCTCTTAACAACATTTTAAAGCTCTTCCATGTGAAATTGGAATGGGAAATTAGTTCCAAGTTCAGATTCAGAGGAAATAGTTTCAGTACAACCAAACTTGTCTCTCACAGAATATAGTCTCATATTGAAGGTTAAGAAGATGTAAGACCTAAAAATCTACCCAAAGAACACAAAACTGCTAATTCAAAAGGAAACATACACTCCTCCATGTATTTCACTATTTATAATAACTAAGATATGGAAACAACCTAAATGCCCCAAAATAGACAAATGGATCAAAAAGCTGTGGTATATATAAACAATGGCCTACTACTCAGTGACCAAGAACGATAAACTCTTGATATTGGTGGCAATGTGGATGGAGCTAGAAAGGATTATGCTAAGCAAAATAAATCAGAACGAAGATGGTAAATATTGGGTGGTTTCACTTATACATGGAATATATAGAACCCCCCCCCAAAAAAAGGCAAAATAGACCATAGATCTGAGGTATATAGCAGGATAGATAGTATAAGAAGGTTCAAAAGAGGGGTGGGAAGAGCACAAGGACTATACGGATCACAGATGGTTGGAGAAGTTCTGGGATGACACCTGAAGGAGAAATAAAATACTATACAAGATGAACAATGATGTAAAAAAATTTTAATTTATAAAGAAAATACAAAATAATTCCATCTTTCAGTTATTTTTATTGTCAATATCTGTTGATATATAATGCTAGCTAATAGTAACTGAGTATCTTTCACATAACTTCAGTAACACTGGACGCTTTACATATTATGTTGGTATGAATCCGATTCTATATATTCAAGCAAGAAATGTTTCATACCTTTATCTTAAATAAATGACATCCCTCTGACTGACAGGACAGTTAATATCTGGCACTGTGATACTGTGATACTGTGCTGAGCTCACACAAAGGACCAAGAAAAAGTTCATGTTCAAATACATGTTCATTGATCATGCATTTTCATAGCTTCCTACCTAAACACGCATCCTCCCTACAAAATGGCTTCTCAACTCTGGCAGTGCTCAATTGCTTTTAGGTTACTTTTTTGTCCTAAGGGGTCATAAAATCTCAGCAGTCTGACCATGAGTTATTCTTCTTTGGGGTTCTGCTGCCTTAATGATGTTACTGCATAGCAGGAAGACAGGTTTCTCTCAGACTCAGAGAGAGATCTCTTACTGCTCTGTCAGTTATAGCATATTTGTACACTATAAACTGAGAGATACAGTATTTTTCTTCCTCCAAATGTTCCAGGCTCTTATCCTTTTTCACATACCCCTGTCTTCTTTTTCCTTCACTTTAAAAACCTTTAAGTTCTATCTGAGTTTCTGCATTTGGGAAAGTAAATCTCTAGAGAGTCACAGGCTACTTCCACTTCACTCCTGAGAAGAAATCAAAGGAACCAGTTATTTGTGGGGTTGGGAAGAAAGAGTACACAAGGAAACAGACAAGGAAGAAAAGGTACTGTCCAAAACATTCATCCCAATATCAAATCAGTGTGACAGTTCAACGACACATGTATTATTATCATCTTAATTTTATAACTAGGAAAACTGAAATTCAAAGTAGTTAAAAACAACAAAAATATTTCCAGCCACATAACTACAAAATAAAGCCCTGGAATACATTCCAAATGTTTAATATTCTTTGTAAATAGACACTATCATAAGACTTTAATACATTTGGGTTATAGTAAGTGTTTAGATTTTTTAAATAATTTAAGGAAATTCCCTTGATGTTGTTTGAAACTGACATACAGATGTACATATTAAATGCTTTCATTTGAAAAAAAAAACCTTATGAACTTGGCAACTATCATATTAACTCCACTGGTATCAATGCAGGAACAAGTATTTTCAAGGCAGTTTGACAAGTTTTCACACCATAGAGGATTTGAACATTAATAATCGCTCAGAGGGGCGTTTCTTGCTGGGTTTGGGGCTTTTAGGTATTTTGACAATATGTAGTCTTTAATTGACTTCTTCATAAATGACTGCTCCTACTCTGTCATTAACTGTTAACTAATAAAAGCATAAAAATATCATGTCAATATATGAGCCAATACATTGACATTGAGAAATTAGGTAGAAACACAGCATTTATGTTTGGCATAGGCAAAATTATAATTCAGCAGGTTCCAACATCCCTTCATTAAATTTGCCCTGAAGTAGTTGGGGAGTCCATTTTTCCAGGACCATCTGTTCCTTTCCTGCCCCCAAAAGTTCATCAGAAGTGTATGCATAAGCAAAATACTGGGTTATTCTTGTGACATCTTACAAATTATATGTGAAATTAAATAAGACTGCTTAGATTTGAAATCATTGTCAAACTTGGGGTGTTTACATACAAATATAAATACACATATAAGCACCTGAGGGCTGCCAATAGTTCAGTTTCTGGAATATGATCTATGTTTCACCTTAGAAAGAAGAAAGTGGTTTTCCCTAGTTCATACACCTAAGCCACTGACTAGAACCCATTCTCAGCTCCAAATTATAATGATGAACCGTGACCTCTCTGGAAGGAAGGGATCCTACTTCTTTGCAGTGCTACTGGAAATAAGTTCCTTTACTACTGCAAATAAGTACACTTGCTACTGAAAATAATCCCCTGGGAACTGGGAAGGGAAAGGCAAATATTTCTCCCTGATGAGAACTAAACTGTGGAGAATTCTTTATTCCACATTCTTTTTCCCTTTACTCAAAAGTCTTTGTTAAAGAAAAATATGATATAAATTAATTGGAAAGAGAGGACCTACCATGTTATAAATAGAGTAGGTATTTAAAACATATTGATTTGAAATGGGCTTAGTTGTACCATCCTTCTTGATGTATGACAGTCCACCTCCAGGAAACTGAAGACCTTATCATGGCTGCTAAAGGATAATAAGCATTGGGCAGAGATTGTTTTAATTCTCCACTTTACTTTACAAATGAATTTATTTTGGAATATTTTGACAGAAAAGTTCAGAGGTAACATGATTTTCTTTATATCCTTCACTTTATATCCTTCGGTTTCCCCCAGTGTTAGCAATTTACATTTTCATGGTATGTTGACACTGAGAAAGCAGTGCTGACACACACTTTAAACTCCAAAATTTATTTTGAGTGTGCTAGCTATTACATTAACAACCTTTGTTATGTTCTAGGGATCAATTCCAGAATACCATATTAAATTAGTACTCATATCTCCTTGATCTCTGGTCTGTGACAGTTTCTCAGTGTCTGTGTTTTTTATGACTTTGAAAGCCTTGAAGAGTGTTCTGTAAGCATTTTGTAGAATCTTAGTTTGAGTTTGTCTGATGTACTTTCCAGTGATTAAACTGGAATTATGGGTTTTTGAAAGAAAGAATATCACAGAGGTGAGCTGTCCTCGTTCTATACTGTCAAGGCATATTTAAAAACGAACAGTGTTTGCAAGGTTTGTACAATGTGGAATCATTGTTATTTCTATACTTCATTCAAAATGAGTCATCAAGGAGATGAGTGTGTAGACCATACTCTACATATCTTATTTGGAATTATTAAAGGTTTTCCCTTTATCTTTCATATAATTATTTAATTGTTTAAAAAGAAATACGAATTCTTTCTTTACACTTTGGATTATACTTTAATTTTCTTTTGCCTGATTATTTCAACTATATCTATTAGGTAGAAACACAGCATTTATTTATTTCAACTATATCCATTAGGTAGAAACACAATGTGTATCTTTCAATGTGATTTGTATAATCCTTTGATATGGTAGATCTGTTTTTTATTTTTTGTCTTTTTTTTTTTTTAGCATTTTCTGACACTGTAAGACTGCTTCAGGATCCCCTTGTATTTTATTTTCACCATCCAAGTCCTAGAATCTGTTATTTTTACAAGAAAACTGGTTTCTTTAACTATAGAATGATATTCAAAAACAAATAACTTATCTGAGTACTAGGTATGTTCATTGCCACTGGTGTTACTGGTTCTAAGTCCTTTCAGCTGATAGTTAACAAAATGTAGATATTTTCTGTATCTATCCATTTATATAAATATTAAGGTCAACCTGAATTCTTTTGCTATCACTATTTGTAATTCAATTCTTTCTAATTCCTTCCCCCTTTGCTTCTCTTTAGTGTCTCTATGCTACAGTGGGAAACCTAACTCATACCACCCATAATTCATATACTTTTTTGTTCAATCCCTGTATACTTACCTTTTGGAACTGGAGTTGTAATTCAGACATTAAAGTAAAGAATAGAGGCAGAAAGTAGTCTGTGTGACTCATGAAATATAAGATATTTAAAACCCTCCCTATAATGCAGAGAATTTCAATTTAGGAATCATTAAAAATAGTTAACTATTTGTAAAAGGCAGCAAACAACCATTTCTGTCTCATGAAATTACTGGTAATAATTTAAGTGGGAAAAGCATTTAAAGATTTTAGTATATAGTAAATTTGTAATAAGTATTAATTTTTACTATTACTGATCATATGCAAAACTAATAAAAATTATGATAAAATGGAATGACTTATAATTTATATTCTAAAAATATAAAATATTCTTGTCTGCATAAAGCCTGAGATACTCATTTTGTTTCCCCAGAAACAGTCCTTGGGACCAAAATGGTATCATTAGTCAAACTGGCTGAAAAATAGAACGAAATTCTGTCTATGAGGTCACAATTCTGCAGTTGTGCTGTTCTTGGTAGAGTCTCCAAAAACTTGGAGGTTTGAGACTTAACATGAAACCAAAAAAGTATCACTGAACAGGAGTTCACTGAACATAATTGAGGAGCTAGAGGAGAACTTGAAAATTAAACCCAGCACTGATGAAGACAATCCAAGCATAGCTTACTAAAGATAAAAAGAGTCTGGATTTTCCAAAATAGATAGAGGGTACTGTCTCCCACTCAGCAGTGTGCAAATGCAATGAGACAAAGATATAGAGAGTTTAAAATATAACCACAGAAGATGAGAAACAAGAGCAGATAAGACTGAAAGCCAAAGTCTCCAACAACAGTATCTCTTCTGTGAGAGAGGCCTATAAAGGGCCCTTACCTAACAGAGTATAAAAAATGCTACAATGACTGAAGTCCATGCTTCTAAAAGTTTGGTCAGTGCCCACAACTGTGAAGGTTTTCATAATATACTGAGAATTGATTCAAAATGCAAATCATTTCTATAGATTTTATCAGTCAGATTATAGGCATTTCTGTGGGTGTACATTGTTAAACATGTTAGTCATTTTCAAAGAGCTTAATGGTTATGTGCTTATTAAAGATTATATAGCCTACCACCAGCACATTCTTAAACTTCAGTCTGACTGCCATAGAAATGTACATGTACACTCAGTTGAATTTTGCAATGGATCCTTTTCTGAAAGGAGCATTTTACTCATAGGACATTGCGATATTGTCTTCAATTGATCATGCTTCCCATTTGCAGTTATTATTGATTTTTGATTACAAAATGTTCATAGTTTAGTTATGGAATATTTGGTCAGTTTTAGAAAAGGGGTGCTACATGCTCATACAAACATTCGACTTGGGTCTACAATTCATGCTAGCATTGTTATCTAACCACTGATATTCATAACACCCAGTTAAATAAAAAATATCCAATAGTTGACAAAATATACTCCCTGACAATAGGAGGTGTATTGAGCCCATGACACTTAACTGTTTTTTTTAACCTAACTTACTTTTTTCCTAAATGAAAAGAGGGCACAAATAAAGTGGTGTGTCTTTTACACTAAATAAGTAGACCAAGGACAAAATGTGGGATGGGATAACAGTCACATTTCTCCTATGTAAACTGCAATGTGTTAACTGCATAAAAATAACGAATTTGTCTATGGTTGTTCATCTATATTATGATTCTTCTCAACTGTTTGTTTATTATCAAATTTCATGTTAAAGACATTTTATTTAGTAATGTAAAAGTGCAAAAAATCTAATAATGTTGTTCTAAGAAACACTTTGGGGATAATCACAGTAACCAAGTATGGATCGTCTTCATTTCTTCTGTCTCATTCTTGTGAGGTTCATCTTAGAAAATCAATAAGCTTTTTCTTAATAGTTAATGCTACTGATTGTTGAGCGAATCTGTAAAACTTCATAAACACTCGAGATAAGTTTTCTTTTAGAGATGAAACTGAAAGGTTAAATATTATATTCTTCTGATTTCTATCTTTGGGAGTGTAATTTTTGTCATCATCTTGATCACTTACATAAAAATTTTCAATTGTCACAATGTCCATTTCACTCTGTAATTGAGTGAAATCTGGGAAAGTTCTTCTTTTATGATAACTTTTGAATGCCTCCTAAGAAATAGCTCAGCTTTGACTGAAAAAGAAGTCTTAATTCAGGAAAAGGCTAAGCTTGAGAAAGAATTTTAGATGCAGAGCATTTGGGAGGTGATGCCGAGAGAGAGAAAGAGAGAGAAGAGAGCAAGGGGGGGAGAGAGAGAAAGAGGAGAAAATGGGAGAGAAAAAAAAATGGGAGAGAAAAAACAAGAATCAGATTTTTCAGTAACCTCTGAGAGCTTCACCCACAAGTTTTAGTCCCCAGTGGCTGAGGGTTTGCTCCAAAAGACATCAGTGCTCTCTGATCTTTGGATAAACAGGCTGCAATGGCTTTAGAAAAAAATCAGAGGCAGAAAACAAGAGAAATTGAGGCTAGGTTAAAGATGGCAGCTATTGGTGAGCTTTACCAGCCACAGGAAGCAGCAGAAAATCCAGGGAGACTATAGGTGCTTTAGGGGACCAAGACTATCTTCAATAGAAACGAACAAAAAAAACTGCTCCATAGTATATAGAGTAGGAATTACTCTCCTTTATTTGTTAACTCCCTTTTCCTTTTAACATGATTATTTGTTTCATTCTCACATCAAAATATCTGAGACCAATATGTCCTTTAGATAAGAAGAGTATTGTGTTTACACAATGGAATATTATGCATCAATTAAAGAAGATGAACTTATGTCATTTGTAGCAACATGGTGTAGCTAGAAGGAATTATGTTAGCGGAAATTAGCCAGAAAGAAAAAGAAAATGGTCTCACTTACATGAGAGATTTAGGGAAAACAAAAAAACAGAAAAAAAAGTTTAAAACTGCCAACAAAACTGAACTATAGGTCAAGGGAGGGGGAGGAGAGTAAAATCGGGGGAGGAGGAGGACACAAGAGGTGCCTGGGTAATAAGGTGATGGGAGAATATCAGCATAAATAATGGTGTTATATATATATATATATATATAATATGTGTAATATATATATTTTGATTGAATGTATATATAATATATGCATATATGTAATATATCTATATACATACATGTAATATACATACGTGCAATCAAAAATAAATATTTTTTTAAAAACAAGAGTATTATGCTAAATGTCTTCATGCTTTCAAATTTTATATTGGTTTTAGAAAATAATGAGGACTGAATTGCAATATACATACACTCATTCTTTATAAGTTATAGAGAAGTACTACACTAATAAATTATATCAATAGTGCAATATACATAAAATAGTATTTAATTAACTATTAATTTAATAATTTCTTTTTCTCAGCCTCAACATATCATTTGACATATTCCTATTTTGAGGATTAAGGAGTCTACCATTTATATGGTCATGTACCACATACAGTAGTTTCAGTCAATCACTAGCACATATGGGGAAGAGACTCCAAAACCCTATTGCCTAGTGACATCACAGCTGCTGTTATATCTGTATCTTCATTCTGGTAGCAGCCTCATAAATATGTTTACTGAAACTTTTGATGGCATAATTTCCCCTTGTAGTTGATTTAATCTCATGTTGTTTTATCTATCATAGTTCCTAAGTATACAAAAATCCACAGCTAATGTAAAGTTTGCACAGTGGGGAATTCACCTAACAATACCTTTCTCTGAACACATCCTCATTGTGAAACTACTCACAACAGTATATGCATTTTTTAATATTTTACTAATAAATCAATTCTGACACAGGGAAACAGGTTCAGTGTTAAATTCCTGTTTGCAATATGTTTGCATCTGGCTACTGAAGGTTACCAATAAATTTTATTTTATAGGAAGTTCATTAGTGTGATAAATTCCATAAATATGTCCAAAGTCCTTTTTTCCTCTGGTAAATACATTGGTAAAATGAAGCATAATCATTTGATTTACTGTCCACTTTGAAGCCAAGGCCATAAGCCACTAATTAGGTTTGGAAAGACATTCCCATCTTAATTTATGAATGAAATGAATGTGCACTAATTATATCCTTCCAGTGCTGCCAAAGTACACAGGTAAAGACACCTGGAGTTCAGGGCAGGTTTTAGCAATTTCAGATACATGAATAATCATTAATAGTCAAATTTATAATAGGTAGATTCATATCTTTTATGAAGTAAAATTATGTGAGAATGAATATGAATGTTCTCTGTATATAAAACTCTCATTTTATGTAGAGATGAAAATTACTAATTAAGTTTTTGTAAATGTCAAGTCTAAAATGTTATCAGAGGTATGATCTGACTAGGTTAGTCATTTTTTAAGCAGCTTTAAGCAGGTCTATTTCCTATTTGTCCCTCATCTTTAGTATAGAACTTTATTGCCCATGTTAAATTTTTCTGACAGCTTTGTCCTAATCTCCTTTGTTTTATAAAACTTTTTTTCTACCTGTTCATATTTAGCACTAGCATCAGCATGATTTTTTTCACATGCACCTAGTTTTTTAAAGGTTATTTAAGAAATGAACAGATGTATCATATTTATCCTTCGATAACTTCAGCATTTCCTATCTATGAGAGATAATGAATATTTACATCTATCATGGACTTTGGCCTAAATATACTCACCTGACTTACTTACCTTTGTTTTCCAACTAGTCATCTATTTTAGCAAATGGCAGGATTCTCCAAAATTTAGATACCATTATAGAAAAAAATAAAGTATGGACTTAAATTATGAAATTATTTTAAGTTAGTAATAATTAAGCAGTATTTACAGCAAATAGTCCATATCGGTAAGAGAGAATTTAATCAGACATAATGACATGAGGGAAAAGAAAAGGGAGATGTTAGGGATCCTCTGGCAGATGGCTCTGAGGTTGTATTACAGTCTCCCTTTCCTTTTCTATCACCATTTTGCCATGCATCAGAGAGACATACATTATACTTATTGGTTTGTACATCATGCTTCTGGAGGGAGGTGTTAATGAGGAGGGAGGCCAGGTACAGAGCACATCTGCACATAGGAAGGAGAAGGGCTGCTCTTGGACATGAGGGGGTCAATCACAGAAAAACCATACCCACTGCTTTTCTCTTGAGGATTCTGCAAAATGCAGGAAATTATCCCAGAAGTAAATCTAATACTGGTTAAAAGCATAGAGGTTTTAGCTCAGCTAACTAAATTTGAATGTCAGGTCCATCACTTATATCTGGAAAACTTTGGACAAATTACCGAATCTCTCTGTGCTCCAGTTTCCTTCTCTATAAAGAATACTTATCTTGTAAAGTTGCTATGAATATTAAATGACTTAGATATTTGTATATGGTTTTAAGAGTACCTGATGTTTTAAAAATGAATATGCTTAAATTTAAATGTATAGTAAGCAAAATATTACCCCTCTCCTCAAAACATTCTACTTCTCAGCTCACTAGGGCAAAACTCAGTCTTTCCAAAGGTCTTCCTTCTAGGATCTGTGCCCCCCTTCTTGTATGACCTCATTTCCTCCACTCTAGCACTCAGCCAGATTGCATTTTCTAAGCCTCTTTGCATTCTGTGAGTTAGTGAAATGAATTTTTGACTGTGGCATGTGACTCCCCATGACATACTTTTAGGCCTGGGTAGCCACCTGGTTTTCTGAGGACTGTCCTGAGTTTAGCACTGAAAGTTCACATTATGGGGAATCATCATTCCAAGCAAATATGAACAGTTAGCTACCTTAACTCTGGTCTATAAGCATCTCTTACAGGTGTTCATATCCTCTTTTGCCATCCACTGGATATTAATGTTCAGGGTGACCTTGGAAGTCCCATGTTGTATATGACCAAGCCTCCATCATCCTGGGCTTCTGAATGAAGCAATGTTACCACTTCTCTCATTGGATTTTGTGTGAAAAAAAAAAATCTATACCATTGAACGTTCACTGCATTGGCTTAACCAATAAACTTATTATTATAACAATCATTCTGGCTTCCTACTGATTTTCTGAACAAAAGAAGCATATGCTGACAGTTCGCTGTGCTCAGTATGCTCCTGTCCAGTCATCTGCACCACCAACTTCCTTGGCTCCAACCATTCTTCACCTTATTCTTGTTTTATATGACACCTACTGACCAGTTTATTCAAAATTTAATCCCTTTTCCACTCCTAGATATCTTCCCAAAGAATGTAAAAAGTCTAATTCAAAGAGACATAAGCATCCTGTTTCTTTGCATAAGAACAATTATGATTCTTAGTTACAAGAGTCAACCAAAATAGTTGGAAACATCCTAAGTATTGTTGAACAGATGAGTGAATTAAGGAAATATGGCTTATAAATATAATTGAAGAGTAGATAGCTATATAAAAAAGAATGGATTCTTGCTCTTTATGACAACTTATATCTCTCATATAAGTGAGACCATCCCATATTTCTTTTTCTTTTTGACTTATTTCTGCTAACATGATTTCTTCTAGCTTCATCCACGTTGCTGCAAATGACATAGTTCATCTTTTCTGATTGATGAATAATATTCCATTGTGTAAATATACCACATCTTTTCCAGTCACTCATCTGTTTTGGGGCATTTGGGTTGTTTCCACAAGTTGGTTATTGTAAATAGTGCTGAGATAAACATCTGAGTACACATGCCATTTTGAATTAGTGTTTTTGTATCCTTTGGGTAGATTCCAAGGAGTGGAATTGCTGGATAAAATGGTAGTTCCATTATCAGTTGTTTAAGGGTTCTCCAGACAGTTTTCTGTCTGAAACAGTTTTCATTCCCACCAGTAGTGTAAGAGTGTTCCTTTCTCTCTATGTCCACACCAGCACTTATTGATACCTGTTTTTTGTGGGTTTTTTTTTTTTTTTTTGATATGAGAAGACTGAATTTTCTAAAGGGTACAGTTGATAGTATTATGCTATCTACAACCTTTAGTGATTTCTCTTGGTTGAAGTTTCTTTGTATAGTAGTCAGAGTTCTAACTCTCAAGTCTTATCTCCACTGGCATAATCAATTTCCTTTCTTCACTCCCTTTCCAAAACCACTAACTGCAGTGAACAGCTTTTAGTTTTCTTACCATACCAGATTAGCTCTTCCCTCAACAACCTGCCATGGTTAATTTTCTCTGGCAAACCAAACCTATGTTAGGTACTTCTTCCTTCAAAACAATTGAAAATACTGAACTATGTTATTTTGTTTATATACCCTCACCACTGGTTGGCAAGCTCCCTAATGTCAGAGTCCTTTTCCTTATTATTTTTCAACACAGCCTAGATCCTGGTGCACTGCTGTTTTTAAGGCTGGTTGGAAAAGTTCACAGGCAAATAAATTCAATATAAATCATAAATAATTAGTTCTGAAAGATTTTGGATTAGATTATCTATAAGTATTTATTCAAATTTATTTCTAATTAGGTAGCTTCTCTGAATATGCACCGTCCAGTGATAATAGCAGACCTGAAGCCACTCTCAGAAGCATGCAAATAAACAGTGGAATTACACAGTGGTTGCTTGTTTAATCACTTCCAAAATCATACTGATCCCATCAATGGATAGAGGGCTTTCTCCATGGTAACATTCCCTTGAATAAAATATCTCTGTGTGCTCTGAAAGCAATCACTTGGGGATGCAATTTATGCCAAATCCAACTCCTGATTAGCTGGAATCTTGGACCAAAAAGACAGCCTACAGATCATGTGACACTTTCTGTTGTGTTTGCTGAAAAGAAGACACAAACTGTAACCTGTGGTCTCTATATTATAATCACTGCCCTAAAAGATGAGTACATAATACTGCACTAAGTAGGAAATTGCATATGGCAAATACATTCTTTCCATGAATAGAAAGTAGGAGAGTTAATAGACTGTTGCCCTTTCACCTGGATTAAAGATGATGTGCCTCCAATTTGTATAGGAGTTTACAAATTACACAGGTAAATATTGGATAAACCTAGCCCTCTTTGGAACACTCAGAATTACGGAGACATGTACTGATAGAGTACAGAGAGGTTGAAGGAGTTGAAGTGTTAATAGTAAGTTATTGTTATAGTTTATTTAATGCTGAAGCATTAAAAAGAGAGGAACATAGTTTGAGTCTGACCATGAATTAAGGTGATTATAAGACCAAGAGGCTGATAGGCTTATTTTGTTTTAAGCACAGTAGATTTAGATTCTCTGCTTTGGAGAAATATGCATGCACATCAGGAACAAATGCTTTTGTGAAGTAATAATAACAGGATCATTCTATGCATAGTTTCTTATATTCAATTAAGTAATTGCTCTGAAAATGAAATTAATTAACTTACTATCAAATATTTGAGACTATACTATGGTTCAGGCAACATTCTAGATTCTTAAGATAGAGAGTGATCAAAATATTCTCAATAACATGAAGCTTATGTTCTGATGGGGTAGGGAGAGGCAAGACAAACAGCATGAAATAAAAGAAATGGGAATACATTAGAAAGTGATGACAGGGTTAATTGGCTGTTTTGAAGAGTGGGTTAATTGGCTGTTTTGTTTTTTTCATTTTAGTTTGTCTTCAATAAGGCAACATTGGTTTGTAGCACTGTATATGACTCAGAATTACAAGTTCAACCTCTTCAGATATATATCACCACACTACACCCACCATCAAGGTACCCATAATCCTCCACCATAGTCTGTTGGGTCCTCTGTACATTTTGCTCCTCACTTACTTCCTCCTACTCCTGTAGGCTCAATTTTAGTCAGATGTCTCGGGTTAGTTTTTGATTTGTTTTGTCTGACACTTTGTTTTGTTTCTCTGTATTCCACAAATGAGTGAAACTAGTATTTGTGATTCTATTTCTAGCTTATTTTGCTTGGTATAATTTCACTGGTTCCCCAGTTCCATCCATAGCAACCTTCGGGGAAAACGGGTTTCTATGTCTAAGCAGGCAACGATGTGAGTCATACAGTGTTATCTACTAGTTTTCTCCACCCATCTCCTAAATGTAACAAACACTTGTATAGGGACCTTGGGAGCTCTATTCAAGGTGAGCCTTTAACCCTTTATGTCACTATGATCTAATGTACACAATCTAGTGAAGGGTCTGGCTGTGTCTGACCTCAGTCCCTACTACCCTATGAGCATTTCTCTGCTTTATTCTCCACTACCTTTAAATAACTGAGTCAAATCATTGACGTGCTAACTCAGATGTTTACTCCTTTGCATTGTTTTGGTATTTTAGGTTAATAAATTCTAAAACAGGCATTATTACAAAGTTAAGATGCATATATAATCAGAAATATAATATTATCAAAGAAATAAATCTCTATTAAATGTCCTAAGTAAATTTCATATTGTCTGAAAAGAAACAAAATAGTCACAATTAAGTAATCCAGTAAACTACAAATAACATGAGACATTAAAATCAGAAAAATAATATATGAATAAAATGAAAACATTAACAGAGATAAATCATCAAGGAAATAACAAATAATTTTTGCTGAACATAATCTCAGAGGGAGTAAAACCATGAACCTAAGGTGTGCATTTTACAAGAGCGCAAAGGGGAGGAGACTTGCTTAATTTCCACCAGTCTCTACACGCAATTTATTTACCATGTTGTTCTTGCTGTTTTGAAGAGTGGTATTTATCCTCTGTACTTTACCTGAACTCTGGGGTCTGATTTGGTCACCTGGGCTATGAAAGCTGGGCTATTGTTGGACTCCATAGTAGTTGGCAAGATGAAATGAGGAACTATTTTTTGATTTGACTTTTTAACAATTATCTGAGCTGTCTCATTTTTGATTCCCATCCCCAAAAGGTATTTACAAGAAAACAATAAATAGCGGTACCCCTGAGGCCTGGCTTGATGTTAGTGAAGTCCACCACACAATGCTGACATGGATAGGCTCCTCTGTACCTCATTCCGGGGGTTCTCTAGAAGATGCCCCTTGGCTTACATGTGCACAGGTCACACAGCATCTGACAGTGCCCTTTACTTTGCTTTGATGGGTCTGATGGATTAGGGTCCTCCCTCATGCCTGTGGTCACAGGATCCTCTGATCCTGTAGTTTGTGCCACCCATATGTACCTACCTGAGTGTCCAGGTCCCCTGCAATTTGGAGTACTTCAGTGGAGTGGTGGGTCTGGTTCTGGTATAGGCAAGACTGGCAAAATTTTCAAGTGGCCTTAAGGCAGTTTCAGTGGCCACAGTGGCTGGCAGACAGATGACTTCCAGTAGGGCCAGGACTTGTTCTGTATTTTTAAAACCCTGTTTTCCTGATACTAAGAGTCCCTTTTATTTAGAGTGCCCTATGAATGTGGGCAGTTGCAAAGGCCTACTTGCTATCAGTGTAAATGCTAATGGTTTTATTTTTCCCATATCTGAGGGCCTGGTTTCAGGCGCTGAGCTTAGCCTATTGTGTCAATGTATCATGGCCTAAGACTTGTTTAGGACCCAAACAATTTTTCCTAGGATAACCACCACACCCCTCCCCTTGCCCCCAATACGTGACTCCTAAATACTGCTCTTGTCCATGTAAAGTGTTCTATCTGGGTTCCTCCAAGGAGCATCCATTAGGTCAAGTTGCAGGGGCCAGATGGCATAAGTCATGTCCAGGCAGTGAGTGATGCAGGTGTCTGGGGGCTCTTCTGAGGAGTCTCAAAATGCCTGCAGTTTGGTTTCAGACCACATCATGGGGTTTCCCTGTGTTGGAGTAAAAGGCTTAGCAATATAAGAATCACTCATGTGGAGCGCAGTATCTGTATGCCTTCCTTTAAATCATCACCTGGGCAGTGCACAGCTAGGCCTTTTATTAAGTTCTGTAAAGAGATCATCTGTGTCCTGCACTCATAAATGGTCATGCCCACACTATACCTTAGTACCCTAGACAGTCTGAAACTACTGCAACGAGGTCAATCTTAGTAGCCTTTGATCTCCATCCTGGACATGTCAACTAGTCTCTAAGGCAGAAGCTAGGAATGAAGCAGAGAAATGCTCACAGTGAAGCTGTGACCCCAAGATAGGCAGTGCATTTGTCACCAATATGGGCAGTGTATTTGTTCATAAAATTTAGGCATTGTATTAGCTGTGCCTGAAATACACAGAGGTGAAGTGAAAGAGGCCTATACAGAAAGTGTACTTTTACTTTGTTGCGAATTCAGGGTATGGATTAGGAGGAGAGATGTATCACCTAGATACATTCTGGAGGATGTGTAGAAGAAAATTGGAGCCTTGGTTTTTAGGAGGAAAAAAAAAAAGGATGTAAAAAAAAGGAGCAGAGACTAGGGACTAGGAAACCAACTTTTGGGAAGGAGGGAGAGGAGGCAAGTTTGGAGAGCTCAGAGGCTTTTGTGACTGGAGGAAAAGACCCAGAAGCAGAGTCTTCTGAGGTTCCCCCAGCATCAGCCCAAAGGGCCAGGAGCTGTGTGAAGGTGGAGGAGAGGTGACCCTGAATAACTGCTGAGCCACCAGGTAACCCAGAGTGACCCGAGTTGAACCTCATGTTGGGAGCGATGGAGGACCAAAGGGCAAGGACTTAACTTGGCGATTTTGGACTGAGGTAAACCCCATGCAGCTCCCGGAAGAGCAGAAGTAAGGTTCCTTTCTGTTTGGGGTACTTATGTGGGTGTGGACTATCAGACTCTTTGTTTTTTCCCTTACTGTACTTAAACCTGTGTGTTAACCCTTATTGCTTGAGTGCAGGCGGGAGAACCCACATTGACAAAAATTAAGGGGTAGTCCCCTACCCCAGTATTAACAGGGGAAGAGGGACTGAGGTCAGACACAGTCAGACCCTTCCCTAGCATGTACACTAGATCATAGTGACATGTAGCGTCAAATTCTCTGCTTGAAGTAGAGTTCCCAAGGCCCCTATATAAGTTTTGTTACATTCAGGAGATGGGTGGAGAAAACCAGCAGATAATGCTGTATGACTCACATCTTTGCCTGCTCGGACATAAAAACCCCTCTTCCCTGAAGGTCGTCACTGTTCAACATCAGGTCACCCTGATGTGGTGAAAAGGAAGTACAGTCCAGTTGCTAATTAAACTCATTGTTAATTAGACCTGAGACTTGGGCCTAGCGGGTACCTTACAACTGAAGCATATTTCTTTTGTCAGAGTGTCACTTTGATGTTGTGTGATAAAGGACAAGAAGCCTCCAGTCTGTGTGCCAAAGGAAAAATATGCAGAGCTTTTAAACCTGGCCTTGTCCCCAGGCTCTTTCCACCAGTGTGGCAGCAGCAAGAGTCCCAAAGCAATTGAAACAAGACATGAACAAGGGAAACAAAAGCCATTAGTGCCACAAGTGGTATTAAAGCAGTTTCAGTGGCCACACTGGTTGGCAGGCAGATTACTGCCTCATTGACTGTTTAGTTCAATCTCAAAAATGAATGTCAAAGTTGGTGTTCTTTAGCCCCTCCTAACCTGAGGCAGGCATTCCCAAAGTCCTATCTTTCAGCAGACACAAATACTAAGTTTTCCAACTCTTCCTTTTGCTGTTTCTCTCTCCAGCTTTTTGAGCTCCTCAGCTTCTTCAAGGTTCTGAAGCCAGGACCCCAATATGGGCAGTTCTGAAGCCGGGACACAAATACGGGCAGTATTAAAATTTAGGCATTGATGCCATTAAATGTATCTGAAAAACAAAGAGCTGTAAAAGATGGCCTAAATAGGATAAGGATACTGGCTTAAACAGGAAGGGTACTTTTACTTTGTCACAAATATCAGATGGGGAAGAGGAAATGTATCCCCAAGAGGGTGTGTAGAGGAAAACTGGAGCCTTTGGCTTTGAGGAGAATGGGATGAGGGGAGAAGAAGGAAAGGAGCAGAAACTGTAGAAAGAGACTTTTGGGGTAGGACCAACTTGGGAATGGCAGGTGGGTAGAGTAGCCTGAGTTACCAGAAGCCCCAAGGAAGAGTGAGCTGATGGTGGCAAGGAGCCATGGTGGCCAGCAGAAGAGTAGCCGGTATGGAGAGTTTAGCACCATAGCAAGGTGGCATAGTGAGCTGTACCTGGGGGTGGCCAGAGATTTGGAAAGCTGATTTGTACATCAGCAATTGTGTAAGAAGTTTAAAGAGCCTTGGAGAAGCCGAGCGGCTCAGAACACTGGAGAAGAAGCAAAGAGAAGATGTTGGAGAAAGACTGTACTTGGCAGGGTGCCTACCCCTCAGATTTGAAGGGGCAAAGGGACACCATCAAGGACATGTGTCTTTGGGACCTCTGGGACTGACAATGGTGATTGGGATAAGACATCTGGCATCTTGTGGCTTTAAGGACTTTTTTGTTTTCCCTGTTAATATTCCTTTGTAAATAAACCATATTGTTAAACTGTGTTTGCATGGCGGCTGCTCCTCACTGATGGTACAAACTTGAGGGAACCTGGGTGGCAGAAGCTGCATTTTAAATGAGGCTTGTTAGTTGGTGGCTTCTGCCCCACCTTTTGGACCCAATTTCACTGTCAGATTCCTCCCATCAGGGCAGTATGGTGTACTCCCATTTTTCCAATTGCATCACAAACTGGGGTGTTGTCCAGCTGCTGCATTCAGTCATGCCAATCACTATCAACTTATCAATATTATGTAAGTACTGCACAATATCACAAAATGCATGAGGCAAAATATAGAAAGGAGATATTTAAAAGTAATTATTTTGAGCTTTTTAAAGCACATCTTTGCCTAGATTAATAGTGATTGTGTCAACATAATAGAAAATATTGCAACTTATACAGTTCTCATTAAAAGTTTTACGACATTAAAATGTGTTATTGTTTTCCATTCATTATTCATGTTTTTATACTTTTCAAATGTCACACTTTTTTATATCATGGATAGTTTAATTTTTTCTTCATTATATAGACTTTCTCAAACAATGTGCTACACTATTCTAGCTTGCTTTCCTTCTTTTAGATCAAATATTACAGGTATTATTCCCTAAGTGTACAGTATTGCAATCAGTATGCTTGCATTTATAAAATGTAGAAAGTAAGGGAGGAATACTACTAAACAGGAGTATTACAGTAGGTAAGTTTTTGTCTTATGCACAAGAGAGCATAATTTCCTTCTGATTTGCCTAGCAAAGGAGGAAAGCTAGGACATTTCATTATAATTTCATACATTATTTACAACATCTAAATGTAAGTAAATGGTAGATAAATTCTGTATTTCTCATCATGCTTTACTTTACTGCTAAAATCCATCATAATCACCAATTGATTATCAAACATGTAAATGAATAATGAAAGTTATTTACAGTTTTCTTCTATATCATCAAATATTTTTCAAAACCCATAGGAGATTTTTCCATTTCTGCATCACATTAAAAAATTACAAATCTTAGGTGCACAAAATTGTTTGATAAAAGTACTGAGAAAGTAATTCTTCCTACCTAATTAGCACTTCAGTCTTATCATAAATGGAAATAGCAGAAGTAGAAATTAGGATATGTGAATTTAAAGTCCATGAATATTGTTTTCTTTTCTTCAAATAGATCTTCTTTTCTTAGAATAAAACATACAAACTAAATCCCTAAGGATGAAACAATAAAATGTAGGAGATGAAAACACACACACACACATACACACACACGCACAAGCATTGAAGGGGATAATGAACAGAGCTACACAAACTTGAAAGTGCGTAAAAAGAGACTTTCTGACTTTACTTAACTGGATACAGCTATCTGCCTGCTACTCTTCATTAGCATTTCACTGATCACCTTTACCATTGATATGCAAACATCAGCTACCAAGCTTCTCTCTGCTTTCAGTTCCAAAAACTGCAGAAAAGAAAAACTTTAAAACACAGTTTAAACTTTCCACTCGTGGGTTCTTACCACCATCCCCAGCCTTCTCAACCAAAATACCAAATCAATGTAAGACTATCAGTGCAGTGCAGACTAATTTATTTCTAACAAAGTGATTTCTAATTATCCTATTAACTACAAAAGAAACATGTAAGACTCAGAATACTTCAACATTGTCCAAAACCTTTCTCAGTATTGTCCAAAGTCCTTTCCCAGATTGCCCCAAAATCCTCAGTCTCTCAGTCCTGATCGTCTCACCAATGTCCAGTCAGAGTCCATCTCCAGACACTTGAAGACTTGTTCCTTTGAATGCTCCTTGTTGTCTTCCACGCTGTCTTCTCCTTGTCACCTTCAGGTAGCAGGAACTCCATGGTGTCGAACCAGCAAAGTTCACTTTCTTCTCAGGCCTAACTTTTGCACAGCCTCTTCAGACACAAATCAAACTCAGCAAAGCAAACTCCAACACGGAGTTCAAATCTGCAAACTCCTTAACTGCATTCAGCACACATGCTGCCAG